>JAOYNJ010000180.1:0-40726 GCA_025770055.1 Hippocampus barbouri
GTATGGGTTGGTGGAGGATTCAAGGATGCTCAACGTAAAGATTATCTCGAGACAATCGATGCTAAAATTAAAGCAGGAATGGTCGCTAAGATTCGCGGTAATGACGTAATCTCTAATCGAGACAATCCCGATCTTTACTCAATCTTCCTACCACGCTTTGTTGAAGAGCGCATTGACAAGGATGTCGCCGATGATTTAGAATCTGTTAAGGAACAAGTCAAATCATTTACAGATGCTCTAGATCAAATTAAAAAATGAGGTAGTATATTATGTTGAGGACAACCAAGGCGACCGTAACGGGTAATCCGTAATAACGAAGGGGACTCAATTGAGTCCCCTTCTCTTATTGCATATAGAATTGATAATGATCGTTGAATCGTCTCCATGTACGATCATTATTATCAGCCCCAGTTCCTCCCTGTAAGGTTGTATTGTTGTTTACCGTTGTTTGCCTATTGTCTTGAGCTAGAACTCCTCCAGATGCATTCGTCGTGTTGTTCGTGGTAAAGTTATCAGCTTCTCTCATAGAATTAGTCATATTGTTGGATGTTGTATTGGTTTCACTAATACCGTTCTGTCTTGTACCTTCGTCAAGATCAAACTTAGGTTTACTGTCTTCCATATCAGATTCTGCTTCATCTCTAAAGTAACCAGTGACATTATCAAATAGACCAAGCGTATATTCTTTACCAACCCCAAATGCACCAGACACAGAATCCTTAACAGTTTCGACGGTCCCCGAAACTGATTTGCCAAACTCGGAATTTACTAACGAGAGCGTTTTTTCTTTAATCCAATTGGATACTGAGTCTTTCATGTCGCTAAAGAAGTTGGAGAAGAATCCAAATATAGCGTCGATATTCTCTTTTACGTTTTCTTTAAATTCCCCATAATCAAAATCTTTAATGAAGTCGGTAACCCACGCGATTGGACTCAACATGAATTGAACCAAACCACTGCTGCTATTCACTAAGTCGTTAATGAACTGTTCTTTCGAATCCATGAATCCAAGATCAAAGAAATCCAATATCCAATCGACTGGACTAAGCAATCCACCAATAACACTCGCCATACCAGTTTTGATCCGATCGGTTATTGAAGTTTCGCCTTCGGTATAATCGGCCGCGGATATGAAACCATCTACGAAATCGTACATAGCAAATACAGCAGCTAATATACCGCTAAACCGGCCAAGTCTTCCAAGTATGGTTGCGCCTTTAGTCATGAAATTCCATAACGCAACGAATGGTTTAAAAATCTTAGTCGCTACAGTTGCTAATGCGCTGCCAACCATCCCACCAAGGCCTGCTAGACCCGCGAATCTACCTAGCCCTAGGAATCCAAATCCGCCACCTTTACCGTCCCCTGTAGTACTGGAATCTAGATTGCCAGCCGCACTTCTTTCATAATCGGCTTCGCTCTGTAACAAACCTCTTTCTGATTCACGTATTTCGTTGGCTCGATTTGCCTCTTCAGTTCCGTCTTCAATTCGCTCAAGGAGTTGGTTAGATTCTTCAAGTGACTCTTCAAGCTTTTCTACTTTAGAATCTTCAAGCTTTTCTACTTTAGAATCTTCAAGCGACTCTTCAAGCTTTTCTACTTTAGAATCGTCAAGTGGTCCCCATATATCAACTAACGCCTGGATGTTCTTGTTAATCATATCCAAGCGAGCAACAACTTCGGCTTCCTGTACCGACCCAGGGTTTTCTTCTTTAACCTCTTCTACTTTCTTTTCAGTTTCTTCCCTCTCAGTATTAAGCTTTTCCAATTGAGCACGTTCATATTCGCGGCGTTCTTTTCTATTTGCCGCTGCGCTCGTTAGAGTATTTTTCGCGATCTTAGCCGTATAACCAAGAACTGGGTTAGCCGCCGTTACCGCTGCAATAATAGTATCAGCAGAAGGCAAATTACCCACAATGTTATCAACAAGTCCACCACCTTGGCCAGCCTTCTTCTGTTTGTTTTTAGTTTTTACCTGCTGTTTAGAATCCTGCTCGACAGCGCTGATTTGATCTAAGACAGCGGAATACTTGCCAATGTATTCCGCTGTCCTGTCGCCTGCATCAATATTGCCCGCGACCATTGCGCGTCTAATGTTTTTAAGCTCATTAACTGCGCCCTTACCCATTAGACCGGCACCAGAGCTTCTTAAAGCAATGGCTTCTTTTAGGATAGTATTAAGCGTGTCGCCCACTACTTCTGGATCAGTTTCCTCTCGTAAAGTAACCGATCTGCGCATTTTTCTCACATCTTGGAGAGCGCTCGTTAATGACATGATTTCTCCTACTTGTTTTTATTGTTGTATTCGTTAACTTTAGATTGAATCTGGATGAAGTATACCTCTCGTTCAAATGGTGTCATTTCTTCCAATTCAGTTAATGAAATGTTTTGCTCGAACACATGATTACGCCTGAATAACAAAGTAGAATTAGCGGTGTAATACGAATATAGCGATTCATGGCAGAGCATTATGTAAAAAGATCTTGAATACCTTCAAACTTGATAGTATCTTCAGTGCCATCTCTGAGGCGGATATTGACTTCATGTCTAACCTTAGGCATAGACTTAAAGAATGATTCAATTTTAGTTAAGGCCGAAACATCAAACTGTTCTATGAACTCTTCCATCTCTTCTTTAGTGTAATCAGATGCTAGCATTACTTCATCTTCAGTAAACACTTTATCGATACATTGACGAACAAGATCGTTATTATCATCTGACGCGTCACGCAACATGGTAATAGTGGGGTACTTCATAACTATACCTACAGTGTCAGTAACCATAATCTTGTCACTATGTTCTTCACCAGTTTTAACTTCGACATTATCCAAATCAACTTTTACGACAATGCGTTCGTCTGTATCTTTAACTCGGTATGGAATATCCACAACGTTCGACACCGATTTAGAACGAATCCGTAGGAAGATATCTTCAACATCAAAATACGCTAACTTCTCTGGATCAATATCGTCTATAACGCAATTGCCAACGATTTGGTTAATTGCATCAATGATCTGCACCGAGTCTTCTGATTCTTTAGCGTGTAACAGAATCTTCTGTTCTTTAACGGTAAACGCTCTATATTTGACTTCTTTACCCAGTCCAAACAGTTTGTGTCTATATACCGGTTGATCGAGCTTTGGTAAACTCATACTTTAACTCCTTAATCCTTTTAGTGTATCGTCGATGATTTCTATAACTTTGGCTTTCTGCGTTGGAGTTATTTTATTGTTGGATTCCGTCGCCGATTTAATTCCCTCTATCATAGATACTGATTTATTAATGGAAGTTCCAGTGGTATTTTTAACGATCTCGTCTACTTGGTTATAAACGTTGACGGCTTCTCCCTCAAGATCTACGCCCGTCTCGCGTTCAAAAACCTCAAGTCCTTTAGATACGGCAGGGTTGGAAAGAATAGGCGTTAGAAGAGGTCCAAAGGGCGTCTGAGATAGACTATCAACCAATCCATTAGAGCGATCTTCGTCTTCGCCGGCCCGAACCCACTTACGATACATAAATGAACAACTGATACGCATCCATTGATCACGATCTTCATTGGATAGGACAATCCCTGGAGACATAGCAGGAAACGCATCTTTAAGAATTACTGAATAGACAATATTGTCCTGCTCGTCCAATTGATTAATAGTGATGTTGGTAACGTAATCATCCATGTACGCAACTTCATGAGTCGTAGGATCAAATACGGCATTCATCCATTCGTCGATGAGATTCTTCTCATACATATCTCGAGATGCACGGAAAATGAACTGCTGAGCTTCATAGACCACCCCGTATGGGACTTTATAGAAGTCGCCGTTGTATCTAACGTCCGTCGTGGTAATTGACTTGCCAGGGAGCTCTACTTGCTCAACCATGAGTTCCAAGCCGCGGGTCGTTTCATTTTGACCGCCAGCAAAAGATTTAACAAGACTAATGACATCATCAGATAAAAACGACGAAGTCTTGCTCTGATTGATATTGGCTGCTTTGTTTTGCAATACTGTAGGGAGCGGTATGATTAATTGGAATCTATTATTTCGCGCAATACCATTCTTCATGACATACGCGAAGTGCTCTTGAATTGATGACATAGTTATTATTGCCTTGCGAATAAATAGGGAGTATAGCTACTAACCACTATTTATAATAGAGTTCATAAATGACAAAGAAAAAGACCGACGACGCCGGTAACATAGAAAATAACACAGGCACGGAACTTGACATTCTTAAAAATATAGAGAAGTCGTTCTATAATGCCAACGCCGGATCGTCAAAACGTAATACCGCTAAATCTTTACAGTGGTTTAGTAGGTTTGTGCCTAAGAATTATGGCCGTGTTCGTACTGCCCGTTTATTCCGAGATCGTAAGTTATGGGCAGACGGTATTAAACCAGGGAATATGTATTTCTTCGAGTACGATGCTATCCATAAATCAACGCTACCTATTTGGGATCGTTACCCGTTGATATTTCCATGGGATGTTTGGCAGGGCGGGAATGGTAATTATGGAGAACCTGGGAAGATTTACTTTATTGGTATCAACTTGCATTATCTACCACCCGCGTTAAGACTAAAAGCGATGCAAGCCCTTCTTAAAACGCGCAACGAAAAACGGTATAGATCAAAGACAAGATTGAAGATTAGTTGGGGAGTTCTTAAAGCTCTATCCAATTCTAAGCATTTTGAGCAATGTGTAAAGATATACCGTATGGACGCCGTTAGGACCAAGTTTGTAAAAATTCCACCACAGTCGTGGGAGATGGCGGTATTCCTACCAACGGCACGTTTCGTTAAGAAGTGATATAGACCCTCTAGAAACACTTCGGGACCTTCGCCATATATTGCATCAGCGAAGGTCCCGAAGTCGTTTAGACCACTATTCTAGTCATCCACGTTTTACGTTGTTGGGAATCAACTGGCGATGTTGAATCCAGCCACAGAAATTACCAGACCAAGCATTCATACTAACGTCAATATGAGTCATGCCTTCTTCAACTTCAACTTTACCTTCATAGATGTTTTGAATCGGTTTGGTCATTGGTGTTGCTTGATGTTCAAACGGTGATGCGTGTACAGGTTCAGATTCTACCAGACGGTCATAAATGGAAACCGCTTTCTTGATGTCCATATTCAGGATACGATAGCTGACCTGTGCACAACACGAAGATGAAACTTGTTTGGCAGTCTCGAGGCTGATGAGATCATCGCCAACGAAGTAAAGTAGCTCACCGGTTGATTCTAATCGCTCACGTTCGATATATGGCAAATGCCATTCGCCGGCGCCAATACGCACGGGGTTGGATGCGCCCATCGCGAGTTTCATCAATCGAGCGACTTCACGAACTTCTGGTTGAGCGTCGGCGTGATCGCGTAGCCACATAAAGTTTTCAAATTCAGTCGCAGTAATAACTACCTTGAATCGTTCAAATGCTTCCATGGGGCGATTCGATAGTTGCTTATGGATACCAATCTTTTCATATACCCAAGAAATGCCGGTGGTGATCTTTGCACCGGTACGCCAAGCGAATTTCGCCAAGTCAAGTCGAACACCTTCAAGTTCTTCAGTTGCTTGCATACCACCGCGATTCTTTCCCCAATACACAGGCATTGCCGGATCGTTCCAAACATGCTCGCGCTTCTTTTTAACGGGGATCGCACGGGACGAAGCAGCGTTACGCGAAAACATCCGGTGCGTTAGGCATTCAGCCCAAATCATGCGCGGCAGTTCAATTTCAAACGACGTAATTCGTTTGTCTTCTTCGCTAATGGAATCGGCGATGACCTTTACGGAGATTGCTTCCTTCCCTTTAATAGCAGCTTCCATTATTCTTCCTCTTCTTTACTATAGTGATCATCAACGGCAAGATCATATCCACTCCAATTATCAACGCCATGTAGACGCAAACAATTAAGAAAATCAGATTCGTCTACTAGTGATTCGTATTCGTGTCGAGAAATAGTAACATATTCCTCTGCGATCTTTTTATTCTCTTCTTCGATTCGAACAGTTTCTTCTACTGCTTCAACTAACTGCTCGCCTACAGTCTTCTTCTTCTTAAAAATGTTATCGAAGTTGTTACGATAATTATCGGAATTATATTTGGTGGAGATAGAATCCCCAGTGATGTCGTTTCTTGCGGCCATTAACTGAACTCTCTGATTTGGATTTGGTCTGTTGGGATATTTTCATCAACGAAAACGAATGGATAATCGTCGATTGCTTCAATCTTTTCATACACAAATTTGGGCACGAATATCTTTGTATTCATCGTGACTTCATATGGAGGAATTGGTCCATCAACTAGACGTTCGATTACCTCCATAATAAGATAACGTCTACGCTCTAGTTTATTGTCGATATATTCTTTGGACAGGTTTAAAATCATGGCATCATCACCGTAACGGGGTAGGCACCGCGCCCACAATTATCTTTAAAATAAATGTAATACGCCTCGTCTCCTCCCATTTCAACCGAATGGATATGCATATTCATTTACTCATAAAGTAGTGAATCAACGCGTCCGTTAGATCATAACCCTCCGGACCATTTTGAAACATAATGAACGCGAATACTAATATCAGTATACCAATATTGTCATTGCTCATAGTATGATCTCATCGATTGCTTCGTGAAGTTCGGCTAATGTGCCATCGTTGTCTATCCGTGCAAAGCTGGCGTCACGAAACTCTTGAATATATCGGCGACTGTCCCCGTAGAGCTCGAACGTGTGACCTTCGCGGTGTAGATGTACGATTGTCATATGTCCATTACAAGCGTCGTAGATGGGCCCTAGCTCTTCGAGAAAGCCACCATCAGAAAACACGTTTAAACCATCTTCAAGTCGCAATGCAGCAGCTTGGCCAAAATATCCTTGACCATGTAGAGGTTTCATGACGTCTTCTGAAACGTGAATCATGGCTTGCCGTGGCGAAAGACCGTTAAGCTTTTCGCATGGGGCTTCCTTAGTTTCGCGATCGTTGTATAGGGCAAAGAACTCTTCACTTGTGATTAACGGATAATAATCGAGCACGGCGCGATATAGTTCATCTTTAAACTGTAGCTTGTTGGCGCCATGTTGATCGCGGGCATAATCGGCGGCCGAATCTTTACCACTGAATGGAGGACCATTAAAAATAATTGCTATTTTACTCATATCGTTTATTACCTGATAGGTCGTTTGCTATATCGTATATGTTGATAAGGAATTCTTCAAGAACACGGGCCATTGGGATACTGATACTTGGGGTATCGGGGTCTCCCATACGAATGTATTGATCACTGATCATATCGGAACAATGCAGGTATATACTTTCGGCTACATTGGCTGCGTGCAGATTACCAAACACAAGTTCTTCAATCATTTTGGCCATAGGCTCTACTTGATCGGCGAACTTAACGAGGAACTTTTCACTGTAAGATGCACCCTCTTGATACATAGCATCTTTAGCGAATTTTGGCATATTTGCGTCACACCATTCATGCTCAGCTTTAGCAAGTACAGTTTTAAGCTCAGGATACCGAGACTTAACTGGGCCAGGCGCATCACCAATTCCAATCTCTGGAATATCGTGCATAAGGAATGAAACTACTGCTCGGTTTACATCAATATAGGTTGGATCGCTACATGTGTTAATTGCATTGCCTAGAGCATGGACAATAATTGCACCATTGTAAGAATGATGCGCATTAGTCTGCTCTATAATAGTCGGAAGGTTATGGTAACGTTTAACATTACCTCCCTCTCGAGCCGTCATAACCCACTTGGCCAAATCAGTCATTATGCAATCTCCTGCGTGAGCATGTGAACAACAATGTCTCGTAAATCAGCGGTACGGGTCACATTTCTTGCATACTGATTAAGAGTTTCAAGATCACATGTCGATCGGAGTGCGTGAGCAACTTCCTTTAGAATCAACACCATTCGTTGACTATCATACACATAACCACGTGAACCTACAATATGGATATTAGCACGATCGAGAAGGGCAAACGATTCGACTAGACCACTATAATCGTCAATCACGTCAAAGTCAATGTCGAACAGGACTTCTTCATATTCGTCGGCTGTCTTTGGTAAGCGATTTGAATCACCAATCGCACGGTCAGTAGTATAGACAAAATTTCCCATAATATATTCCCTTTAGATTGTAAGTTCAAGAACGAAGTTGCGGGTTTTCTGTTCGAGCTTCGCATACGATGCCGCACGGAGGACGCCAGCCGGAATTACGTATACGTATCCATACCAATAGGATTCCGTCACGAGAGTCTTCTTATCAGGGCTCATTTTACGATTTTTCTTGTGGATGTTGTAGACCACAAACACATCGTAGTGTTCGCTATAGAATCCGCTGGCTTTACGATTGCGACCGTTGCTAGTGTGGGTCCATACAGAATTACGAAGTCGACGAGCCCTCTCGACGATTCCGTCTTTGGTTTTTGCTTCAATGTAATGGCCTTCATCTAACTTGATACGTTTCATGTTATATTCCTTAAAGGATAGAAGTCATCGGATAGTCGAAGGAGAAGTATCCAGCCGTAACCCAAACTGCAATGATTACGAGTAGCTTGACACCATTTACGCCGCGTCGGCTCGTGAACATACTAATCACATCAACAATCAGCAGGACTGATGCCAGAGTGAATACAAATAATGCAGCAATAGTTAGGAACATCATTTTTTAATCCTCAGGTATAATCAAAGATGAAGTAGCCGGATGAAATCCAGATAGCGAGTACGACCATGAACCGAGTTCCATTCATACGCCGCGATTCGACGATCAGACTTGCAGCGCCAACCATGAACGCTGACGAGATGATAAACGCAAGCACCGCGACAATATTCAAGAACATTAGTCAATCCCCATAAGGCGTTTAACTGTGCTGCGGAGTCCGCAAGATTTCGGAATCAGATTGAGCGCGAATTTAAATTGTGTTTCATCCCATGTCATTTCATATTGCGCAACAATGTACTTGAGAATGTCAACCAGTTTGTCAATCTTATAGACACCTGGGATTTTCATATCGTCGAGAACAAAGCCGGTGCGATCAAGCATCTTCAGCGAACCGATGAGCTCATCAATCGTTGCGATCTCACCGAATAGTTCCTTACCGTCAGAAAAGATACTAGTACGTTTACACCCGTGGTATTCCACATCCGCGTCGAGAACGGCGATAGAAGAGATGGCGTCGTTAACATTCATGATATATTTTCCTGCTTCAGTTTAGTTGACTAGTCTATAGTACAACACCCTCCTGCCGATGTCAACAAGAGGGTGTATTTTTCTTTATTACCCTAGTCGTTCTTTGAGTTCAGCGAATCCACCAATATACTCGTAGAATCCACCTTCTGTAATAAAGATCTGTGGGACGGTTCGGATTTCCTTACCACACATCTCTTGAAGTTGTTCTTTGGTAATATCGCTACCAACAACTTTATAAGTTTTGTCAATACCTTTTTGTTCTGCGAGAGCCAGCGCCTGTTCGCAGAAGGTACAGCCAGTTTTTCCGTATACGATGATCTTCATTCTTTATTCCTTAAATAACTAATCGTTTGTATGATTCAAGTTCCCATAGACGTTCTACCGCGTCCTGATAAGCAAACTTTTTACCAAGCTCTGCATCAAACGTCAGAGGGTGCATGCATGTCGATTTGCCCACAACAATATATTGAGATGGAGCGTCTTCGGATTTCTCCATATACAATAGGCAAATTGTCATACGATCGTCGTGGACCGTATATTCAACATGTTCAATTTTATTCTCTAGATCAGCTTGTGTCAATTTCATTGTGTCATTTCCTTAAGTAGTGAATCAAAGTCAAAGTCAGTTTCTACGTTGATAGTTGAACTATCAGCTTTAATACCACCGACAATATACTGAGTGTTCTCGTTTTCTTGGTTAGCGTTTTGTACGCTGCGCGAGCCAATCCATTCTTCAGTCCAAGGTAGAGGATTGGATGTTACTTTGCCGCGGTGTGGTGCTTTAAGGTTGATTGCTGACATACGCTTAACACTTAGCCAATCAAGATATTCGTTGGAGATGCGTTCGTTCATACCGATAGTAGAGCCTAGTTTGAACAGGTACTTGCCCCACTCCTTTTCTTGCTGTAGAACATCTAGATAAATCTGAGTGCTTTCGCCTTCGAGCTCACGTGAGATTTTTGCAAAGTCAGGATCATCTTTCACTAGAATATTAAGAATATATTGGGTGAATAGTAGATGGACGTTTTCATCTCGAGCAATTAGGCGAATGATGTTAGCGCAGCCCATCATCTTCTTGCGCTGAGCAAAATTCCAAGAGCATGCAAAGCTAAGATAGAAACGCAAGCCCTCAAGAGCGTTAACGGCAACTAGAGCTCTCCACGCGGCCTTCTTATGCTCGTAGACGTCATAGCCACACTCGATACCATAACCGTCGGCCTTTTGCATCGTGTTATGACGATCTAGGGCATCGTAGTAATAACTGATAGATTCTGCGCAGTCGACGATCTCTTTATTATCAAACACCCGGTCAAATACTTCGCTGGGATCGGAATAAATGTTACGAATGATATGGGTATACGAACGGTTATGAATCGATTCAAAGAAGGACCATGCTTCAATGAATGCTTCCGCTTCGGGATTTGTTACGATGGGCAAGAACATCTCGCTAGGAGCTTTACCCTGTTTGGTATCAAGAATGATCTGACGATAGAGATTTGACGTAAAGATATGTTCGTCTGCTTCTGATAGAGTACGGAAGTCAGCGCGATCATTGGATAGATCAATTTCTTCAGGAACCCAGAATTGACCGATCTGATTACGAGTCATTTTCTCGATTCGTGGATACTTAACTTTATCATAACGGGCGATGGCCTGTTCGCCTTTTGGATCCATGAATAGTTGCGAGTTTAGGTGGTCAGTATTCAAACAATGTTCTCCTTTAAAATCCCGCCTCTCGACGGGACTGTTCTATTAATGATTAACTATCAGATGAAGCAGGCTTCGCAAATTTCCTCTTCGATTTCCACCTGTTCGAGCGGAGCGTCTTCTTCTTCATCGCCTTGGTCCAAGGTGTTGCAGTAATACAGATTCTTTAGACCAAGTTCCCATGCAAACATGAAGTCTTTCATCAGTACGGACATTGGAACTTGCCCATCTTCGTAATTCTCAGGGTTATAGTGCATATTAACTGAGATAGATTGATCGACCCATTTCTGTAGGACGCCCATTACCATCAGATAACCACGAGGAGACTTCATATCCCAACGGTAAGTATACTTGTTTTTCAGTTTCTGAACTTCAGGAACAACAAGTTTTAGGATACCGTCTTTAGAGGATTTAGAAGTTACCTTCTCAACTGGCATCTCAATACCGTTGGTTTCACCCGCAAGCTGAGACGATGTTTCAGTTGGGGCAATCGCCATGAGAGTCGCATTACGAATGCCATACTTCTTCATTCGTTCGCGTAGTTCTTCCCAATCGAAACGATAAACCATCGGTACGAGTTTGTCGATATTTTTATTACGACGTTCGAACGGGAATACACCTTTCGCGTAACAGGTATCCTCATATTTCTCACAAGGACCACGTTCTTCCGCAAGGCGAACTGACTCATCAGTTAGATAATAAGTCATTGCTTCCATATATTCATCGACGGTTTCAAGAGCATCGAATCCGTAGGACAAATCACGTTTTGCTAGGAAGTGAGCAAGACCAACAATACCGATGCCAAGTGCTCTAAACCAGCGAGTAAAGCGTTCTGCTTGCTTAACGGGATAGTCTTGATAGGTCAATAGATTATCCAGTGCGCGGACGCTTAGACGACATGGCTCTTCAAGATCTTCAACCTTGTTAACCACACCCCAGTTGATACTGGATAGAGTACATAGAGCGATTAGGCCATCTTGGTCAAGATCTTCCAAGTCGAATTCTTTAATCAGTAGAGCAATTTCCTGACAGAGATTCGAGCTTAGACGATAGTTACGACCAGTGATTTCAGTAAATGGACCTTGATTAACCGCAGCACTCATGTTCTGGCTGTAGATACGACCAGTACCCATGAACTCTTTTAGATAAGTATCGATGACGGTTTTGCCATCGGGGAATGTAGTGCGGCGAATAGATTCGTCTTTCTCATACTTTTCGTATAGACGACCAAACTCTTCGTCATCGCCTGCATAAAACGCGTCGAATAGATCAGGAACGTCGTTAGGGCAGAAGAACGACACTTCACGATCTTTACGCTTAACGATATTCTCAAAGAAGTACTCGTTCCATTGAACCGAATAGTCCATATGGCGTTCACGCGTTTCTTCTGTACCTTTGTTGTTCTTCAAGACAACAAGATCGCCAAACTCGTAATGGAACCAAGGATAATGAACCGTTGCAGACGCGCCGCGAACGCCGCCTTGGGAGCAAGATTTAAGGGCACCTTTGAAGTATTTGATATATGGGATTAGACCAGTGTGACGAATTTCGCCGCGACCAACCTTTGCACCAATAGCCCGAATACGTCCAACATCTACACCAATACCAGCCTTCTTGGATGCATAATCGACGATCGTAGTTGCCGCCGCATTGATTTGTTTAAGGCTATCACCCGCGGGAACCAGTACGCATGAACTAAATTGTTTAACCGGAGTACCTACACCAGCCGCAATTGGAGTTGGAATTGTATTACGGTGCGTGGAGATGGATTTGTAATAACGCTTAACGTATTCAAGACGTTTCTCTGGTTTTTCAACTGAGAAGATAGCTGATGCAATAGAAGCATAACGAACCTGTGGCGTTTCGTATAGGGTACCAACAGAACGATCCTGAACAATATACTTGCGGCGGAACTGTTCCATGCCTGCATAACACAACAGATCGTCATGACTCTCGTCAAGCACATTACCGATCTCGTCTAACTGTTCTGGACTGTACCAATCGTTGTATTCTGCAGTGTAGACACCCTTAGAGATGTTTGTATTGACGATCTCACGGAACGGCGGCAAATCCACTGAACCAAAGACTTCCTTCTTTAGACCGAAGCTAATAAGCCTTGAAGCGACCTTATCGTAATTGGGAGTTTTCTCAGTAATTAGTTCCGCTGCGGTTGAAATTAGAGTTTCATGAATCTCCTTTGTGGTGATTCCATCATATAGGCGATCGTATGTACGTAGGGCAAGTTCAGATGAAGATACACCTTTAATATCTTCGACTGCCCACTGACATACTTTATCAAATTTCTCAATCTCTAAAGGCTCTTTGCTCCCGTTACGTTTGATAACTGTAATGGATACTTCTGATGTCATTAACTATTATTCCTTAAAGTGATTGTCAATACCAAAGCATAGCATTGCAAAACTGTCTACTACGTCTGATACTGGACTGTCTTTTTCTTTACCGTTTAGAACTTCGGCGACGGAAACTCCGGTTCTCTCAACGAATGATTCGTGCATCGCTTCCTTATTGGAATTGCCTTTACCGGTGAAATGTTTCTTGGCTTGGGTAGGAGCGACGGTATAGTATTTAATACCATTTTTCCATAAGTGATACTTTAGTATACCAGTGTTTTCGCCGATGTTGAAAACTGCACCTTTAGAACCCATACTATAGCCCTCAATACAAACTTCTTTCACATTGAACTTCTTCAAAATTGCCACTGCCCATTCGGCCAAATTATTAAATCGCTCCATCTCAGACTCATAAGGCATATTCATCATACCGTAGATGTTATGAGCAAACGCGCCATCGAACTTCTTTACTTTTGTATAGAAGAACGACTTGCATTTTGAGAAATCGGAACTTGGGCCAACGGTAATGGCGGGAGTTGACATCGAATAGTCGATTCCAGCATATAGTACCATTATTCGTCTTCCACTTCAACTGTGTTAATCGGACTTGCACAGAAAGGACAGAATAATGGTACGCATTCTTCAACGTCGACTACGATATAATGCTTATCGCATGATTCACAGATTACTTCGGTTTTTAGCATAAAATTCCCCTTGGATGGTTGATTCGTATAGTTGTTTATATACGATTCCAAGGGGAACTATCGGGAATTTACAGCAGTTCTAGGTTCGCAACCATGATGCTAATGACGTTTCCATTGTCTAGAGCGACCTTGGCTTTTCCGCCAACGATTGATTGAACAACACCAGTTTCGCCGTCAGTTCGTAGCTTGGGATTTGAAACCTTGACTTCGTCACCATACCGAATGGTATCATCATCATCATCTTCCTCTTCTTCAGGCTCATCTTCAGGCTCATCTTCAGATTCAGATTCTTCGCCTTCCATTTCAGCCAGAAGTTCTTCTTCCATTTTCTGATTTGCGGCAACGATACGATCGTGCATCTCTTCGGCACTGCACCAATAGTCATGACCTTCGAGAATATTGATGACTTCTTCTTCACTGAATGTTGGCATATAGATGTCGTAAGCAATCTTCTCAATTAGATCAGAGACTGCCATGATCTGCTTAACGTTTTCGTTCATCTTACCGATTGCGCCGCCACTTGCATCGTGGAACATAAACTGTGCGTAAGGATAGACGACACGATATGGACAAGCTAGGAATAGGAACGTTCCCGCGCTAGCAACCTGACCATGAGCGTGGCCAACGACTGTACCTTGACACTGCATGATTCCGTGGATAATAGAAATCATCGTGTGGAGACATCCACCGGGCGTATTCAGATAGACGTTAATCACGTCGTTTTCGCTCGCGGTTGTTAGGACGGTGATCATATCCACGTATTCTTCAAGATCACCAACGGGACCGTAAATGTAGAAGTTGTGGGTTGCGCTTGTTGCATATGCACGATGCTGCGGTAGCTTAGTTGCGAAAGGATTGCTACCTAGAGTTGTACCTAGTTGCTTATCGTTTTGGCTCATCATAGTTATGCTCTCCATTTGTTTCCCTTCATTGTGATAATTGCACGTTTACCATTCTTATAAGTCACGATATGTGAATGACTCCAAGAACTATTACCATTTGCATAACCTACTTTGCCCAAATCCATCGAGTGGCCTGCAACATAAACACCATCTTTAATTGCAGCCGTATGAGCATGGCCAATGTTATAACGTGTTCCTGACTTTTGATAAGTAAGAACCGATCCACGACTTCCGTTATTACCGAGATGTCCGTGTTGACCACATTCTATACCGTTTCCATTATCGTTGCAAATTTTAAACGATTCATCGGTACGTAGGAATCTAACTTCATTAAGATCTGAATTCAATTTCTTAATCACGAACTCTAGAATTGAGAAGTCGTTGTTGTCGTTCTGAATTGATTTATACACTTCTAATTGGCACTCGAGGAAGAAGATAGCATTATGCGGATCATGCTTATAATCAGCTTCCTTAAGCCAACGCTTTAGCGCAAGATCGTGGTTTGATTCGACAACCACAGTTTCGCAAAAATCGCGTTCCATTAATTCTAATACGCTAGCGACCTTCTTACAATCATTTTCTACAGTATCCGGTTCATCCGACATTGCTTGCTTAAATCGGAAATAAGGATCAGCGATATTGTGGTGATTACGAGAAGACATATCAAGAACATCGTGGACGAACTGATAATGTGGACGTAACGTATTGAGCATAGAGTCTTTAGCAACAATTGAACCTTCCATTACATCCTCGTCTACCTTCTCGGCGTGGATGTCACCCCAGTTGATAGCTTCTACTTCAGATCCGAACACTTCACCATATGGCGTATACAGGGTGTCCAGGTCGTAGAATTCGCCTGTAGATGAATCTGCGATCAACTGTCGAGCAAACCAATCGCCTTTGTTATCAACCTCAACCAGAAGGGCTCCAAAGATGTGGTGGAACGATGCCTTTTGTCCTGACTTTTTCTCGATGTAATTGCGTAGAGTAACAGCGCCAGTCGCATACATCATTCGGCACGGTTCATTCTTCTGAGTTGGAAGACTCTCGAGTTGAACCTTAGCATGCGGAACAACGCCCGAACCACCATTAGAATACGAATGGAAGCCGCTCAGAGGATTTACAGCGGTCGGTAGTATATTCAACTCACCAAACCATGTAAGACCTTTACAAAGCTCTACGGGCTCATCGATGATATACTTAGTAATCTTCGGATCGAACCAATCGCCATCACCTTTCTCGAGATTTTGAAACCCAGTCTTATTATAGCTGAATGTACCTACAATAAGTTTGGCGTCGAGATGAGCGGCTGCAACTTCTAGAGAATCAAAGAACTTACTATGAACGAACGTATTGTTCTGAGCGCTTGTTAGGATATACCGTTTGTTCTTTAGCTTACGGATGTTATCATGGTGGGTATCACGATTACCCGCGGCCAACGGCTTTTTGTTTTCAGCCCACCATTCGGCATATGTTTTACCTTTTAGAAAATCACCAACAGTTGTAGGACTTACGCCAATCACGGTTGCAATATCTTTTAGTGTCCACCCATCATTCTTTAATCGTATCGCTTCAATTTTAACGTCATCGGATTCCAATGCACTCATACTTTTCTCCACTTGTTTAATTCCATCTTAGCCTTTAAGCCCTTGTATGTGCAAGCTTTTATAATATCCATGATCTCCTCGGGAGTCAATCCTAGTTTGATAATATCGTTTATATCTTCCTTTCCGTCTGGGCTTGTTGGCCATATAACGATTGACCTGCCTTGAGCTATTGCTTTATCCATTAAACCAACGATCTCAGACGAACGCGGTTGATTATCAAATATCAGTACATCGGCATCAGATCGTAATAGGTTGGAGTCGCAAGTCGCAATACAGTTCTCTACGAATAAGGAATCAAACGGACCCTCCACACAATAAGTTGTTTCTGATTTATCAAGCTCGTACTTACCATATATCTTATCGACGTCTGGGCTTGTCTTAATAGACACATAGCGAAGTTTTGAATTAGGATCGAGCGAACGACCTTGAACCATCTCAATTTTGCCAGACGTATCATAAAACGGAATTACGATACGAGAGTCTTGAGGGAATCGTGGAGAGATTTCTTCACACGATATATCTTCAGCTAACTCTTTGAAGTTATCAGTATACCACAGACGTTCAAGCTGTTTTTTGCCAAACGATCTGCCTTTAAGATATTTGACTGCATCGTGATCTGTAGGTAGGGATACGATAGGGACGCATCCTTTGAGCTTGGATACGGATGTATCTAGTGAGTTCTGAGAGCTTTCCGGTTTCGTTACAGTGGATTTAGCAGATGGAATTTTTGTGGGTCCAGAACGCCTCTGAAAACGCTCTAGCATTTGATCTTTTTTATACTCTGGAAAATCCAACGCAAACGCGTCTTTCATGAAATTATAGAAGGAATGCGAATATCCACAGTTATGACAGTAGACGTTTAGCTGATGCCCTTTAACATAGAAGTAAAGACGAGCCAAACGATTATTCTTTTGCGAGTCTCCACATATGACACAGCGAGCGTTATAGGTATGAGACGAGGCCGATGCTTTCTTAAACCGATCTAATCTACCTGATATGCGCATCAGCCATGTAATATCAGTCTGGAGGTCGAACTTTAGCATAATAAATATCCATGAATAACAACGATAACATAATAACAAAAATGATTGGCCACGGCAAACCACCGTGGCCATTTTTTTATAGCTCTTCTAGCTCGCTAATAAAGATTGATTCAGCTGTGGTATTTGTCATCTTATCAACGTAAGCATTCTTGGTATCAATTTGCTTATTAAGCTCATCGATCAGCTCCAATGTAAGAGACGAAATACGCAGTTGCATCAGGCGACCAATATATTCTTGTTCTACTCCACAGCCGGTCATATGAGTTTCAATATCAGCGCCCTTCATTTTACCAGGGTTATCAAGATTATTCCATTCAAGAATAAACGTCTTCTTCGCAGTAAGGAACTTCAGCTCTTCGTTGGCAATATCAATTTGTTTGAGGCGACGTTCTTCAAACTTCGCTTTACGATACTCAACGAATTCAGTTAGCGCATCAAACACTGTCTTATAACGCTTCAGTGTTCCATTAGAACGCCATAGGGTAACGTTCTCTGTCATGCGAGCAATCAGCTTAAGCTCTTTCTTAATATCTTCAATATCCAGCTTTGAGAATTCGCGCGGTACTTTGATCTCAAAATCAAACGATTGTTCTGATGAATTATTATCAAAGTCTTTGACCTTGCCTTTATCCATCAGATCAACGAGAATGGATTTGAACTTGTCCACACCATATCCGACTGGTAGCTCAGTCACTTTGAGAGTCGTTGTATTCACTTTCTCAACAACCCCGTGCAATTCGTACTTCCCATCCTCGTCCGTCTCTACAACGTCACCGGACCAGCCGATAAATGTCGGCTTAAGCAAACGCTTGATCGTTCGGTCTTGGATCTTATCGCCGTTAACCAATCGTTCAATTAAAGCAGATACTTTAGATGGATCACGCGGTAAAATTTTAACCGAGTGCCCTGTACCGATACCTACACTACCATTCACCGCCCACATCGGTAATACAGGGAAGAACAGTTGTGGCTCAGCTTTATCGCCATCTTCGTAACGATGCTCAAGAATACAATCGTCTTCCTTCTTGAAATACGCGCGAAGATTGGAACTCGGCTTGGTAAAGATATAACGGTGAGACGATGACTCCGAACTGAGGATCGTACCGAACTGTCCAATCGGTTCAAAGACGTTAACGTTATTTGAGCCAGGGTAATCCTGAGCAAGGCCAACAATTGTATCGGCCATGCTATTCTCGCCATGCGCATAATGCGTAATCAGAGCAAACTTACCAGCCGCCTGAGCAACCTTAATCTTATCGCCGCCATGAACCATCATACCGTAAATGGCTTTACGCTGAGAGTCTTTGAGACCATCCACAAGGCTAGGAATAGACCGGACGTTGTCCAAATTTGAGAATTCTTTAAACTCTGAATCGAAGAATTGTTTGATATTCATTGCTTGTTATTCTCCGCCATACGTTCGATAATGAGTTCCTTGGCGCGCACCTTGGTGAATTCGTGAATACGTTCTACCGTTTCTTCGTTATCGGGGGCGCCAACGAACTTTTCTACGCATTCGTTACAAACCTGCATAGCGATTTCTTTATATTCTTGTTCACTTAAATCGTATGTCATGCTTCCTCCAACCATTTTTTGCGAGCATCTGCCATACGTTTATCGAAGGCAAGATCAATACTCTTGAAGTCTTCATCATCTTCAAACGCAAGCGGTTCAAGATATTTGGGATCGGTTAGGAATTTGTTGAAATCCTTGGTGGACCAACCGCCTAGACCTTTATAGTAATCCATTGAATGTTTAGGATTATTGTCTGCCCATTCTTGATATTCGTTGCGACTAAAGAACTCAAATTGTTTCTTGCCCTGAGTTGCGACAATCAAAGGAGTTCGCAGTCGATATAACAAACCTTCCTTAACGAGATTCGGCCAAAACTGCTGGAACATGTTAACAACCAAACCAGCGATATGAGCGCCGTCAGGATCGAAGTCAGTCGCAAGTACAATCTTGCTAAAACGCAAATCTTCGATCTTCAACTCATCGCCAAGTTTTAGACCAACGATAGCCATTATATTTGCAAACTCTGCATTAGATGTCAAACGGTTTATCTTAATATCGCGAACGTTTAGTGGCTTACCGCGCAATGGAAACACGCCGACTTGCTTCGGATCACGAGCAGATAGGATTGTCTTGGCCGCCGAATCACCTTCAGCGAGAGCAAGAATGCAGTCCTTACGAACTTTAGAAGTTGCATCGTCAAACTTCACAATCTTTTTCAGAGAATTGTTATTCTGTGTTTGTTTGTTCAGCTTACGTAGTTCGGCCAATTCTTTCTGTCGTTGTTGAGCTTCCGCCCAATCAAGAACGCGTTGCACCACATCGGACTTGATGATCTTATTAATGAACTTATCAGTAACCTCAAAGGACGTACCAAAATCCTTCACATCAGACGACATGAATTCCTTTGTCTGGGACGTAAACATTGGTGCGTTAACGGTACAGTTAATGAAGATGAACATCTGTTGCTTGATGTTGTTCGGCTTCACATCGATTTTGTGTTTCTTCTTGATGTATTCGCGCAGCTTGTTGGTAACTTGGTTTACGATATAGTCTACATGGTTACCGCCATTGAACGTATCAACCCCGTTAACGAATGAGACGTGCTTAAACGTATCGTCTGACGTTGCCGCAACGGCTACATGCCAATCGTCGTTAGAGTCCTCCACAGACTCATCTACGTACATGCCAACGTAGTCTTTGAACTTGTTGATCTTGATCTGGGTACCGTTATAAAAAACCTTAATCCCCGGGTTACAACCGGCAACGTCGTACACGCGCTTTTCAATGCGTCGCATGTTGTCACCATCAATGGAGCATTTCAGACGATCATAGTCGGGAATGAAAGTAATGGTCGTTCCCTTGACAGTGGACGCCTTAATCACTGGTTCGCTTTTGTAGGATAGATTATCCTTGAAAGTCTGCGATAGCTTCTTTTTACCATCGCAAGTTTCGATCTTGAATTCCTTTGAGAAAATCGAAACCAATTTGCTTCCGAGACCGTTAAGTCCTGCACCCTGACGGGATTCATCGCTGAAGTTCGAACCGGTGCGCAACTCACCAAAGATCATGGATGGGACCCAGAGATCGTATTCGGGATGTTTCTTTACAGGGATACCACCATTATCGGAGATGGAAATTTCGCCAGTCAGTGCGGAGGTATTGACACGAATCTCCGTGACACCACCGGACCGAATATGTTCATCAACCGAGTTCGAGATAATTTCGTCAAAGAGCTTCAATAGCGCCGGAGAGAAAGTAACATCCTCCTCAACCATTTTACCATCGACGGGGAGAAAAGAAGCGGATGTTTTGATCGTGGTTGACCCAACATACATCCCGCTTCTCGTAAGTACGTGCTCGATTTCATCAAGCATCTTATACTGCGAAACGTCAGACATTCGAATTCCTTATGTTTTGATAATTCCATTCAATGGTATTTTATTCGTGGTAATTTGTCAACCTACCATGACCAAGGCATTTCCTTTGAGCATACAACGTTCATATCAATCATCAGTTGAATCCTATTCCGATAAAAGTCGAGTGTAGAGTTTCGTACATTATGCCACCTCGATGATTGAAGCTTTGGACGGGCGCTTGGCGAAACCAAACTTTTCGTCGTCCTTGGACGCCTCGAGAGTTGCATTGAATTGAACCTTATCACCAACCTCCACATCATCGTAGATTGACATAGGAACAGTTGCCCAGATGGCGAAACCGCGCTCATCCTTCACGACCATCTTTAATGTCGAGCCATACATGGTTTCATGAAACTTGAGGGAGACAACATTACCACGAACGGTAGCCTTACCAGTGGGAACCGGTTCAGCATTTTCCTTCTCCCGAGCACGCTCGAACATGGTTTGCTTCAGATTGGTCATTTCGTTGACCAGACTGGCGATGAAGTTAAGCTGACGTTCGGTCGGGTTTTTGCGCTTGCGAATACAGTCATTGATGATGGAACTAAGGATGTCAATCTTGCCATCGACTCTGCGCAGTTCGCGTATACCCAAGTCATCAACGACCTCACCCAGAGCAGGACGAAGAAGATCACGTTCATCAGCAATGGTCATTGAAGGAACGTTATAGGAGAAACCGATACGAGCTCCGCCAATTTCACCATCAACAAAGAATCGTTCGATATCATTGATGATGCCGGATTCTTCAAAGAATTCCATGAGTTGGCCTTGAATCTCTTTACGCTTTGCATTGGCGCGGCGAAGCTGACCGACACGACGGAAATCATCGGCATGACCAAATTCGATCTTTTCGGCGCAATCGCAACCGGTGCGAATGTAGGTATTGGTTTTGATGTGATAGAAGACCGCAAAATCGATCATCCAAGCACCACACACCATGCAGTTACCACCATGCTCGTGATCAGAATAACGACCACCGGTAGCCTCCATGTGGCTTTGAGTTACGGTAGAATCATCGGAGTATTCATCGCGGGTGCGGATGGACACAAATTCGTAATCTTCCGGAACGATGTTCTTCGGGGAGTGGATATCGTTGCGCATAATCAAAGCCTCATGAAGTAGGGGTAATCGTCAATCAACAAACATATTATACAACGGGTTTCCGGTTGTTGCAACCCTTATACGACATCCGGTAGACAGTTGTAGTAGCCATCAACAAGATCACTTTCAGTCAGAACAGAAATCCTGTCTTCCATCTCGTCGATGAAGCCGGAATTGAGATCCGTGTACTCTGACATGATGATGATAGCGTCTGATGCCTCGTGGCGACAACACCATATTATCACGTTTTCGCTCTCGGATCAATCAACCTTCAAGGAGTGCGGAGATTTCTGCTTTGATGTAAGCTTGCACGATGTCGGTGCGACCTTGAATAGTCAGTGTTTCCCATTCTTCTTCGTCGGAGAAGTAGGCGCCCGCGATGTCTCCAGCCGTTTGACCGAGGAGGGATTGAATATTGAGGAGGTTGTCGTTGAACTCGTTAGCCATGGTAGAATCAGCTTTAACGAGTTCAGCAACAGAAGCGGCGATAGTCATCATGATATAGTTTCCTTGTTTGTTCACGTTTTCCAATCAACAAATCTATTGTATCAAGGAAACGTATCAAGGTCAATAGGGAACTTGTACTTTATACACCTTTGGTTGGTGTTTCACAATTGTCATGAGTAGATTCGCAATTGTTGCTTCATTTCCAACGATGACCGATCGGCACCCATCTGAATAGCGAGTCGCGTCAAAATAGACTTTGCCGTTGACTTCTTCAACTTTGATCTCACCAGCTGTGCTTCTGAGCGTCGCATCGCCCAACAACATGAAATCCTGTAGCGGAAGCAGGGCATCAGACATTTTGTTATAGTACACGGTGATAGGCAACTCACCGTCGTCTGTACGAACCTCGACCCATAAAGCTCCATTATGGTCATACGAAATTGTCAATGGAAACTCTTTAGAATTTTCTCGTCTCAGATCAATCATACCGTACACCATCCTTCAAAGTTATCATAAATGTATTGCATCATTTTGCATACAGTTATGTCAGACGACATATCCAAAAGCGCCTTGGGATCATCTGACACGCGTAACTCGTCCAACAAGACCCGATAGTGTACCCGATGCTCGCCAATGCTAGCAACCATAAGAATAGAATCCATGTCGCTTTCGAGGTCTAGATAGTGCTCTAGCTTAATCATGGTATCGTCGGCGGTGCATGTTTCTCGAGATAGCAAAATAGTTGGCATATTATTATTCCTTATACCACGTCAGGGAGACAGTTGTAGTAACCGTCGACCAGATCATCTTCAGTCAGAACGGTGTCGCGGTCTTCAACGGAATCCAAGAATCCTGAATTGTAAGCAGTGTACTCGGACATAAGGACCGCCGCATTGGCAGCTTCGTGATCCGTAGTCGCCTTAGACAGGATGATGTCCATTTGACACTGTGCGTATGAGATGACATCCGCTCGCGTGGTGGTTTCGTCCCACGAGTAGGTTTCAGCGACAGCGGGCACGAGATACTCGTACATGCTATAAGAGATAATCGCTTCGTCTACTTTTGCGTTAGCAAGCGGGGAGACGGTCAGGGTGATAGCTGCGATAAGGGTAGCAAATTTCATGTTGTAGATTCCTTTTCAATTGATGATTCTATTATACTGATAATCGCTTACCATGTCAACTGGTTTAATCGACCTTCAGGTTAATTTCTTCAAATAGATCAATTAGCTTTTGGTCATCATAATACGCTGACTCGGGAGCATTCGTTCCATTATGCCAACCGTCTACGATATATTGCAGCTCTCGTTCCAACGGTTCGAGATCGAATATAAACCGAGTTCCTGTGGATGTCAAATGGTTTCCCACAATAAGGCATCCATGAGACGCTTGAATTCCAGTCATACGATATAGAGCACGACGGTAGCCGACTGTCTGGACACAATACTTGAATAGCTTTTGGCGATTCCAAGCAACGTCCGGATTAATCGGGCGACGAGAATTTTTATGGTCCGTTATCATGATCTTGTCGTGCATCATACAGACGCAATCAACACGACCTGCATATCCACTGACATGATCGTATAGAGCGACCTCTGTAGCTACTACCAACTCAATCTCGTCAAGATAGTGCTTAACGCGGTTAAACAATGTACGAGCTTGACCTTTAAGATCTGACCGCTGAAGATTGTTCTTCAGGTACTGTTCATTATAATCGTGTAGAGCATTACCACGATCCGCGGCTTCTTGTGTGATGCGATCTGCTTCCTCAGCACCAACACGCTTTCTCCAAGCTTCTAGAGGGTTTGTACCATCATTCAAGACGCCAAGGATGGAAGTCATCGAAGGGAACTTACCATGAGGAGTTATGTACCGACGGATTTCCCCTTCTTCGGTATCAAAGTCCTCAAACTCCATATCAGCCCAAGGAAATGTTTTGAACTTAATCATATTCTTCCTTATATAAAGAAAGGGATCGTTTGATCCCCTTCCAGTAGTTTATGCTTTCAACATGTTGGCGAAGTCAATACCGAATGTTTCTGCATCTTTGACTGGGATGTCACAATCGGAAGTGAATGTAACGAGTGTATGCTCATCGCACTGATCAACGCAATACTCAGCAATGCCTAGCTCATCAAGCTTATCGCCGATACTTTCTACGACGGCATCACACTCAAGCGGAGAAGCATCAACGACGACGGTGAACTCGGTAACATTGATTGACTGTAGCATGATATAGTATCCTTTTCAAGTTTGTCGATTGAGCCATTCCCAATCGACAAACTTATTATATCAATGGAGTAAAGATATTGCAATAGGTTTAGAAGAAAAATTGCTCTTTATAGTTAACCCAGTCATTTGCCTTAGAGCGATGAGCGGCGAGGTCAGCGTGCTTGACTGAACCACGAAAGATAACTTCGCCGGTCTCAATATGCTCAGACACTGCTTTACTAACATATTCACCTTTGTGCTTCTGAATATAAACGATACGCTTGAACGCGTTATCTTCGAGCTCGGTTCCTACAACAGTATCATAAAGCCACATAATTAAATTCCTCAATTTGTTGATCCACGAGTATATAGTACACCATACAATGAAGTATGTCAACAAAAAAAACCCTAGCGGCACACATCGCTAGGGTTCATGCTACATCATACGCTTAGTCGCGGTAACCTTCACTCATCATCGTATGCCTTATCGCCGCCAGATTGTTGTTCCACAACGAACTCTTTAAAGCCTTTCATTAGATAGTCTCAATTGTTTTTAGTTTGAGCATCCCGCGATCTTCTTCACGTTAGATACCTTCTCCGAATCCTACCATATCATTACTCCTCTGCGTTGTCAATAAGATCAAGCATATCCTTACATTCGTCAGAACGAACACAATCTTCTTTCTGGAAGTCGATTACAGGAATGTCACGTCCTTGGCGCTTGATTTCGTGAACGAGCCATTGTAGCCCATTCTTTTTTCCACCGCGTAGATCAGATTGTCTAACGTCGCCAGTGATAAACATCCGTGAACCCATACCAATACGGGTCAGGAACATCTTCATCTGTTCGACTGTGGTGTTCTGTGCTTCATCTAGCATCAAAATAGTGTTATCATACGAACGGCCACGCATATAACCTAGAGGTACTGGATGCAGCTTCTTATGCATATCTGATTTTACTTTATTTGCCGTATATTGGAAATTGAGTCCGTCTAAGAAAGGAACCATATATGGTTCAAACTTTTCGTCCATTTCGCCTGGAAGGAAACCGAGCTTTTCACCAACTTCAACGTTGGGGCGAGTCATGACAATTTGTTTAATATCTTTATGGGTTTGGAGCAGTTCAGCTGCGCATACTGAAGCAATAAATGTTTTACCTGTTCCAGCTTTGCCGGCGCCTACAACAATAGAGCAGTGTTTAAGAGCGGAAATAAAATCAGCCTGATTTTGATTAAGGGCTTCGAGCTTAGATCTTTTACGCTCGTATTCAATTACATTGGTTGGTTTATGTTCTTCAGGCATGTCTTTATATTTTTTGGCTTCGCGCTTAATTGCATTGTTTTTGGACATTAGCGGTTTCCTTGTTATGTTAGGACAGCGATTAAGAGGCTAATTTCTTAACCATCCATCTTTATTTATCCATTAACTACCTTATCCCCTCCGTTCTTTATCTATTTCATGCTCCAATTCATTAATGCGATGCCTAACAAACTGAAGAATATCTTTTGCGCTATATGTGATGCGAGTTGCATCTTTACCGCGTTGCCCGTCCAACCAAAGCAAAAACATCTGTCTTAGAGGCTTAAACGTCGGTTGAGATAACATGTTTGTAAACAATGGAACGACGCCGCTTTCACATTCTCCTTTCGTTTTAACCAAATGATACCAATATGTTAAAGCGCTGCTCCAACTATCCTTTTCTAACTCCAAATATTCGATAGCTGTAGGCTCACGGTTAATCAGTTTATTATATTCGCCGTTCACATTGTTCCCCTTTTATGAAACTCCGCGAGTTTCGATAGTACAGCCCTTTCCTTTCGTCTTACTGATTTCTTTCATACGATCGTTAAACGAAGAGGATGTGGTCATCCCTGGATTCGTCGAATAACTAACCAACGGTGTACCAACTGATAGATCAACTTTCATCTCACCACACTCCGGACAAGGCTCTGTGGTAGGTTGTCGCCGCTCATCAATGGTACGTTTTTTAATAAACTCGCTTCCACACGAGGTACAGCGATAGTCGTACATAGGCATAACGTCTTTTTATCCTTTTATGTGTTTTAGCCAAAAGCATTTTATAATGTTTAATCGAGAAAAAAACTTGGGAATGCTTTCTTAAACACCGTCTTTGAAATGCCGTCGACTTTCTTGCCTTTAATCATATTAACGATGAGCTCGGCTTCTTCTTTTGAAACAGATTCCAATACGAGTTCCATTAATTCTTCGGATCGTTTTGGATTATCGTGACGAATACGGTACGCCGCATCAATACGCTTGATACATAAACCAATAGACGATTCACAGATAGCCTCTGGTTTATCGGAGTACTTGAATAAAGGAAGCTTCATTCCGCTCCAATCAACATTGTACATGCCGTTAACGATGAAGCGTAGACCTTTAGAGTCATTCTCCTTTAGCAGTTTTACTTGCTCATCATTATCCATTCCCTTGGCCGCTTCAAATACCTCAGGAATTGTCTTTAATGAGCGACGATGGACTGTTGCCATTATTCGTAATCCTTTGTTTCGTAATCGTCGAATTCACCTTCAAGCAGATCGTCAAGATCATAGCTATTCAGACTTTGTTTGTAGTTAGCACGTTGCGCTTTCTTCGTTTTCCCATGAAATCCACCGCGATTCTCATCGTGCTTGGCGACCAAGTTGTTGACCTTTTGATCTTGGGACTTACGGTTGAAACCCATTTTGATTCTCCGGACTGAATGTAATCTTATTTATCTGCTTCTAATAGGCTTACGAGTTGTGTACCATACGATGCTGCTTTCTGTTTCATTTTGAGCAAGTCATCATCTGTCAATCGGTGATAGCGAATATCATAAATGATCCGATTGATCCTAATCGTATTATTTTCTGTTGATCTTGTCAATCCCAACAAATGTTTTAGACACTGATGACATGGACTATGTGTTACGTATATCTCAATGTCTGAATACTTAACAGAACGAGTTGCAAGTTCAAGAATCAAGTTTTCTTCTGCATGAATCTCATTCTCGAGAGTATATTGAACATGGTCCTCTCTTGTATCAAAATGATGGTCACAACAATTTTCAGACCCTGGTAGTGTACCATTTACACCAGTAGCAATCACTCGACCTGACATGTCAACGGCCATCGCTCCAACTTTTGTAAATTGACATTTACTAAAATTAGAGTATATTTTGATCATGTTCATCAATATCTGTTCTTTACTATAATTCATAATATATCCGTTTCGGTTGAGAGACAGTTCTATTATATATCAAATTTATAAGCAAGTCAACTAAAATTTTTGTTTGACATCTCTCCTTTTATAGTTTAGAATAGAAAACATATTCTGAACAAAAACGGAACAATAGATTTATTTTAGAACTTATTAAAATTTCTTTAATTAATTTAGTACTTTTAATAAATTTTAATAATCTATTGTATTCTTAATAAATTTTATATATTATAAATTGTCTTTTAATAAATTTGGAGTTTTATTAATGATTACTATACATACTGATGGATCAAACGTGCATAACGGTAAAATTTGGTCTTATGGAGGATATGGGTATGTAATTGAGCATGAAGGGCATACTATTGAAGGTGGAGGATCAATGTATATTGATACTGATCAGCCCGTTACTAATAATAGAGCAGAGCTGTTAGCTATTATCACTTCTCTCGAGTTAATTAATGAGATTGGATTTACTGAGACACCTATTAAAGTTGTTTCAGATAGTAAGTGGTGTGTTGAGTGCGCAAACGGTAACTGGGCTCGTAAGAAGAACGTTGATCTTTGGAATCGCTTTGTTCAGGCCAAGCATCGTTTACGCCTCAAAAGAAATACTTTAGAAATAGAATGGATCAAAGGTCATGCCGGGCATGAAATGAATGAACTAGCTGATAAGCTTGCTGGGCAATACAAGGACGTAGCGAAACCGGCCCCTGACGTGATAGAAAATCTCAAACGGTCAATCGCAAACGTATAAGATTTAAATCACGACAGGGACATTCCAGAAGCTTCTGGACTATTATAACTTGATGTCTAGGAACTCAATCGGATACTGTTCCTTCTTATAGAATTCAATCCGTTCAGCAGCGTGCGCCATCATATAATTAGTGTCCCCATCAATAATGAAGTTATCTACCACGTCGTATATAGTGGCGTGGCTTTTATCGTCATGTTTACGCATCATACGACCAATAGACTGAAGTACTCGAATAACAGACTTTGAACTGGATGCAAGCACCATGTTGTGCAGCTTCTTAATTGAGATACCTGTACTCATGGTCCCATAAGATGCCCAAATAACCGCATCGTCGTAGTCTTCAATACTATTACGAATATCCTCACGATCTTCTACTTTTACGTCCCCCGTGATTAGGAACGTCCCTTCAGGACATCTCTCTTTAAACTCCTCGTACAATTCTTTACCGTACTTTTCTTTACGATCGAACAATACGAGCGTGTTCCCTTCTAACGATTCAATCATTCCATATAGGAATTCACGTCTTGATTGTAATGCGTTCAAGTATTCAAGCTCTTTCTGATATTTGTCTTTGCCTCTAACCTTTGACTTGATCTTGGTAAGCTCTTTCTTATTTTCAGTTGAATGATTGAGCATTACCATGGAGACATTAACAGGAGTTGCTCGACCTGCATCAATAATCTCCTTAGCGGTTACAATCCGTTTAGCTGGGCCAAGTAAGCCTTGAATCGCCAACTCGTTAACTTCAGTTCCATCTAACGTGCCAGTTAACCCATGACGAATACCACAGCCAGTTGCCTGTTCAATTAGCTTAGTTAGAGTAGACGCTTTAGCTGTATGAGTTTCGTCAATAAAGATTGCTCCAATATCTTCAAAAGTATCGTAGTCTAACTTCTCCATTGATTGCCAAGTCGTAATAACGATCTGCTTCTCTACGAATTTGGAATACTTGCCCGATATTTTTTGACAATACTGATTAACATGCCAGTTTGAACCATCGTAAGTAGAATAGTTTTGGAAATCAGAGTACAGTTGTTCAACCAAAGCAACTGACGGTACGGTGATGAAGATCGTTTTGCCCTGAAGCTCATCCATTAATTGATACAAGCGGACGGCCATATAGATGATAAGAGATTTACCGGCGGACGTCGCAGCCAGTGATACAGTTCTATCCATGTTTAGCATGTATTGTACGGCGTCTAGCTGATAATCGTAAGGTTGGATGGGCAATCCATCATCATGTGGTTTAATGACCTCTGAGACGAGTTCTGAGAGCTCTGAGATGGTGATCTGATCCTCGCTAGGAAGAAGATCTGGATCGATATAGGTCGACCACTCTTGTCTATCGGCCAGCTTCATCAACTCAAATAGTAAACCACAATGCATCTTTTTGGTGCGACGATTGTAGAGTTTTTTGATGCCGTCCCACACGCCCTTTCTCACGCGTGGATCATGCTGCGCATTTGCAATTTCAAATGAGAATCGGTCTTGAATATCTAGTTCCATGTGAACTTCCGCACAAACAACTTTCATCCACGTGTTGTTCACTTTTGTTATCGTAATATCAGCCATCTGGGTTCTGTTCCTTGTATTCGTACGCTAATGCTAACAAATCGGTAATGTTCTTATATACTAATAGTACACGCGCGTCTTCGTAATCCGATTGTGCTATTGCGAAATACCTATGGTGCCCGTCTAATATTCTTAAATCTTCTGATACGATAATAGCTTTCTTATATGGAACATTATCGTTCACCATACGGTTTACTTTGTCTTCGTCGTAATCTACTTGAGTTGGTTGCAGCTCATTAACATTTACAGTGGACAGAGTCATACTTACGTTCTTGTTACGTAGCCAAGTAATAAATTCTTTATGATCGTTGATCTGTGGCATGGATACTCGTCCGATATTGTACGAAGGACGTACCACCATTTTTTCCATTAAATACTGTTTAAATGTCTTCATAAAACCTCGGAGTACTATAAATGAGTATCGGACACAACCACGAAGCTAGGTCCACTAATTTTATATTTACGATAGGTTTTGAAACAGCAGTTAGCTTCGCTGTTCAATCCTCAAATCTATCAGATGTTACTTTATCCACTACACCATTCCCGTCTGGCCCACGCGACATCATGCTACCGTCAAATAAAATTGAGCAGAGTCAAGTAACGTTTGACATGATCATCTCAGATGATTATAATGAATGGATTACTATCTATAAATGGATGATGTCTTGTAAGAATCATAATGGAAACGTTATCGACAAAATCAAGACTTGTACCCTAACGCAGCTAGATTCTCAAAATCAAGAATCAGTATCATTCGTTTACATGGACGCATTCCCTGTTGAATTGGAAGGTGTGCAGTATGCTATAAATGACACCAGATCAAATGTATTGACATCTAGTGTCACATTGCAATTCAATAGATTCAAAATTATACTCCCTAACGGAGAGGAGATAGATGAGTCATATACCGGATAATGTCAAAGAGCAATTAGAAGGAATAAAAGAAGCTATATTGGAACGGACCGAAGAGATTAAAGCTCAAGGCCGTAAAGATGTAGAAATAGACGAGTTCAATATTGATGAGTCTATTCTACAGATTCCAAAACTACATGGCAAGTGGCTTGAGCATTTTACCGAAGAAACAATCAACCTTAAAGAGCTGTTTTCCTTAAAGGAAAAGGTGAAGCTCGAGCGTTGGAAATACTATATGGGCAAGCAGGAAAACAAGTATTATAGCCAATATGGTATCCTACACGAAAAGATTTTGAAAACTGATGTGGACAAATATTTGTCTGCGGATGAAAAACTGGTTATAGTTAACGACATCGTCTCAGCGCAAAAGGCGTTGGTTGACTATATTGAACGTACTATGAAGGAGATTGGAAATCGTGGCTTCCACTGTAAATCTATCATTGACTGGCGCAGATTCACTTCAGGCGGTTAATCTATGACCGATTTGGAGTATTGCTTACGCCGTTTTAACTTGCCGAAAGGTATGCGGATATACACTAAGCATATAAAAAGCGAAAAGGTATATGTCGTATTCGCTGTTGCAAACCTTACGGCTGATAAACCTGAATATGTACCTACAGTAGTTTACCTTAACGCAGAGACGAGTGAAGTATATTCCCGTCCCTTATCCGAATTCATTCAAAAATTTGAGTTATACCAATGATCATTTTCCGTTATAACATCTCAGAGCCAGAACGTTTCCACGCCCTTGTAAAGGACATGGATCTTCCGGGTACGATTGTATCAGTAGACGATCCAGAAGTGAATGGCTCTCCGGATGGAAGCTTTAAAGTTCTATTGCACGAAGGTCCATTCATTGCAATCCTCGCGACCGATGGCAAAAACAAATATGTTGAGCTATATCCAGTTAAGAACACCAATTCAGTAAACTACTTCAAAAAGCGTTATCCCAAGATGCGTTGGGATGATATTTATCAAATGAAGACGAAGCGATGGTAGTAAACAAGCGCAAATCTGATTACGATGTTTATATTGGCCGCGGTTCAAAGTGGGGTAATCCATATCGCATTGGAATTGACGGAACAAGAAAACAAGTAATAGATATGTATAGGGAACATCTAAAGCGTCAGATTAATTCTGGCGCTATCCAGCCGGAAGACTTTATTGAACTGAAAGATAAACGTCTTGGGTGTTTCTGTAAGCCGAAAGCGTGTCATGGTGATGTTATAATGGAGTTCATCGTTATGTATACATCAAACAACTTGGGAATTTGAAATGGAAACTATATTTGAAATAGGAACGATGCTTGGTATTTTCCTATTTACATTTCTTGGGTAACGTTATGGGGAGTACTATATGAGCATTATTAAACGTAGAGGGCTAGACCTTGATTTAGTTTCACTGTATAAAGACTTTATTGATATTTCACGGCATCAGAATTTCATCCATCGAGAGTTGATTATCACTCATCCGTATAAGCTTGCGGAACTGTGTGAAGTTTCTGTCAATACAGGACGACAAACCGGTAAGACTGAAGCAATCAATCACTTGCTAAAAACTGATAGTCGGAATATTATCGTCATCTGTAATAAATCTATGGACAAGATGCAGTATGGTGGAATTAACAGTAGTAGGCGAGTATTGTCAATTGATAACGTCATGAGTAACGAGTATCGTGGATTATATCGGTTTGATGCAATCTATATCTTTGACGAGATTCCGTATAAGAAACGACTAGAAATGTACGAGCATATGCAGCTTGCTCGATCGCCAAATATTGCCATATTAGCGATTGGCGGAAATCATTAACATTTAACGAAAAACAAAAAAGGTCCCCGAAGGGACCTTTTCTTTTAGGTTAAACCAAAGATTAACCAGTTAGATTGGACACCGCAAATTTTCTAAAGTAGCTATTTTCGCCTTGACCCAGACCTTGGCCTGCCTTGGTAGAGCCATTTGCGAGAGTACTTTCGAACGGATTCGCAATAACGCCGTAGCGAGTTTGGAAGCCGATTTTTGGCTGGAAGGAATCTTCACCAACCGCACGGTACATTTCGAGAGGAACGTATGGGCACCAGTAAACACCAGCATCCCAAGCATTGGAACCTTTATAACCAACGGTGATATAATCACGAGTGGCATAAGGATCAATGTGGACCTGATAACGACCCAGAAGGACACCAGCGAAGGTTGAAGAGGTCTCATCAACGTTCAGGTTGGCGGCAAGTTGTGGGTTATAATCGAGGACACCGGCCATATTCAGAGCAGATGCAACGTTGCTTGAACAGATGACACGGTTCGCTTTACCACGACGGGTAGTCTTGGCAACAGCGTTCGCTTCAAGTTCAAGTTGGAATAGAAGACCTTTGAACTTCTCGACGAGCCAACGGCCATCGGAATCAGCACTTAGATCGAACATACCAGCGGTGGCTGAATCCTGAGCGCCTAGGACAGCGGCGGTGTTGATAGTACGAAGTAGTTCACGATCCTGTTCGGCAACGATCTCGGTAGAAAGGATATTAGCAAGCTCAGTTTCAGCGTCCATGCCATGAATCTGACGTAGATCGTGCTGAAGTTCGCGAGAGAATGAAGCTTTCAGTTTACGAGACTTGGCGGACACATCAACACGCTCGATGCTGAAGGTCATTTCGTTCCAAGGATCACCGGCGGTGGTACCTAGATTCTCAGCAGTAGAAAGATCCATACCAGTGCCGTAACTAGTACCAGTGGCGGGATCGCCTTCGCCAAACGCGTCAGCTGCGAAACCAGAGGTATCGCCTGCGTGAGAACCGGCACCAGAGAATGCACTGTTTGCTTCGTTATTAAGTGCTTCAGTACCAGTCTGAGTGGAGTAACGAGCACGCATTGCGAAGATTGAACCAGTAGGACCAGTCATTGGTTGGACGCCGGCGAGATCGAATGCCATTAGCTGAGGCATAGAACGACGGACCATCTTGATTAGGATTGGATCCCAGTTGGTAACGCCGCCAGTCTGAGAGGTAGACTGTGCAGATTCGTTCATGCTTTCCATGTACTTGATCTGAGTTTCAAGAACACGTTCGGTGACGTTCTTCTTGTAATCGTTCTTGATCTCAGGGTACTGATCGGTGTTTTCTACAAGCTTTTTAACTTGTTCTTTAATTTGTTCCATCGAGTTAAGCCTCTTTGATGTTTGAGTTAATTATATTTATCAAGCTTTGTAATTAAAGTTTAGAGAAGAGATCATCTGCCCAAGACTTAGGCTTGGATTCAGATTCGTTAACGGTTTCTTCTTCTGTATGTTCTTCAGTTTCGGTCAGCGATTCTTTACCAGATACAGGGAAGTAAGATTCAACTAGCTCACCCATAGCTTGAGTAAATTGTTCTTCTGATTCGAACTTAACACGCTCTGCAACAGCACCAGCCTTTTCCTTTTGGGATTCGGTTAGACTCTTGAATTGATCAGTGATGATAGCTTCACGCTTACCTTCAACGATCTGTGCTTCGAGCTCGTTCTTTTCATCAAGAACTGCATCAAAACGCTTCTGAATATCGGCAGCCTTTTGTTCCATCTGTAGGACATAATCGTCATGACCTTCAGGAACTTTAACGTTGAACGATTCGGCAAGACCTGACATACCGGAAAGGAAAGATTCAGCAAGTTCAACTTTAACAGTTGACTCAACGCCGACTTTATTTTCAGTCATGAATTGTGATACGGAATAATCAAGATATTTCTCGACCATTGGCATAACTTCTTGTTCAACATAAGCAGATACGTGACCTTCGCATTCTTCAACGACGTACTCTGCATATTCTTTGGAGAGCTGTTCGTATTTAGCCTCTGTTGATTCTTCAATGGCTTCGACTTCTTTATCGACGGCTTCGCTAACGGCATTATCAAATGCTTCTTGAATTTTAGCTACGAAATCGTCTGAAAAGTCTTGTCCATCAAAGAGAGCCTTAAGAGCTTCGTTCATGGTTTTAACCTCGTTTGTTTTATCATAATTATATTTATCAAGCTTTTAAATTAAATTACTTATCCCAGCTTTTAATTTTGTCTTGAGCTCTAGAAAGAGCTTTCTTTAGGTCGATAACCGCATCTTCAATATCGTCGCCAATCTGCTCTAGTTCTTTATCAGAAACGTCGAGGGACTTCTTAACCGCACGACGAACGTCACGCCATTCATCTTTAACGTCGCTTGCTTTGTTGCTCATGTTAGTGAAGTTACGATCGACTTTAAGACCAGCGATGGCTTCGTTGATATTGGTTTCGGTTGATTCGCCCAATTGAAGATCCTTTACATTTGGGAAGTAAGCACGAATCACAATCGCCTTTTCAGACGCATTAAGACCAAGTTGATCCATACTCTTAATTACTTGATCGACATCCCACTTTTTCTTTGCGTATGCTTCACCATAACCTTCAAGAGCATTAACGTCGGTTTTAGCAGCATCGATATCTTTCTGTGGATGTGGATATTTGGTTTTAGCTTCGTTTACAGTTTCTTCTGCTTTTGATTCTGTAATGTAGTCTTTAAATGATTTCATTATTTTCTGCCCTTAAGTAGTTGTTCGAATTTTTCGAGGAATAGCTGTTCGTTAATTTCAGGGGATTCCTGAACATCCATTACTGGAGTCCAAACGCCAGTAGATTCGTTGATTGTCCACTTGGTCGACTCCATGATACCTTTAACATATGCATCAGGCGCAGACGGATTGTCTACAGCGTCAACGGCGGTCATCATAAAGTCATCCTGAACGTATTTCGTGCCATTGCGTTCCTTCAATGAACCTAGTCCGCGCGTTGATACGCCTAGAGCGAACCCGCCCTCTAGAAGGCCTCTAATGATTTGTCCTTTAGGTGTATTCAAGACAATAGCTTTGCCGTATACATCATTACCGTCCATGCGCATTTCTGTAATACGAATGGCGGCATTGGCTGGATCAGCAAACGGATAGTCTGGATGATTTAGTTCGCCTAGAGCACGATTCTTTCGAACGTACTCGCTATTGTACTTGTCGTTTGCCATTTCCATGATATGGCGCTCATAGATACGGCCGTTCCCATTCTTTTTCTCTGCTTGGGCAAAGATACCTTCGATATACATCTGTTTACCGTTTTCGGTTTGTTCGGTAAGAACTTCAATCTTATCAGATGTTTCGGTAAGGAAATTGTAATTCTTAGACATCATAACTCCTTACAGGCCATAACCTTTACGCTTCTTCATCGCCTTTAGACGCTTCTTAGATGCACGCTTGTTGGTGGACGGTGACGCCTTCTTGGTACGAATTGCTTTCTTAATAGCGCGTTTCTTTGCGCTTTTCTCGGATCCGGTAATAGGAACGCAGGTATTTCCTTCTAGCTTGAATCCTTTGCGGCATTTAACCTTACGAGTCTTTTTGCCCTTTGAATCTACACGTACTACTTGCCGTGCCTCTTCAATTTGAGTATTCTCTTCAGACATTATTCGTCGCCCTTATCGTCGTCTGAGTCGTCCTTATCTTCGTCTTCTTTTTCTGATAGAGGAGTGAACCCATATGACTCTAGAATCTCAGTGCGGGATTCAATAATAGCGTTATCGGTCTTTTCTTTTAGGTCTGATTGAATAGTACTGATGGCCTCTTCAATCTTACCAGATAGCAGTTCTTCTAGGAACTTATTAGCTACTGACATGCTTTCTTCCTTTTGTTTAACGGATATTTACTTATTTATTGACGGCCACCAAAACCGCCACCTAATTCATCCTCGTCGGGAGTGAATTGCTTGTTACCTTCTTCCTTAGCGATCAGCTTATCTTGAACTGTAATATCTTCACTAGTTTGGCGAAGGATTTCTTCTCGAATGTACTCGTGTGAAACATATTTGCCAATGTATGGTTCATAAAGAGCGGCAAGGTCGAGACGATCACGGATCATTTCCGTTTGTTTCATCTCTTCGATATACATGTCGAGAGCATACTTAAAGTTAATGTTCTGCTCAATCAGATTCCATTCTTTAGCGGTAATTACTTTAGTTAGGATCAGCTCAGTCTTGAGCATATCAAGCAGCATAACGTTGAAACGCTTACGAATCTTAGAAACGAATTTACTAAACTTTAGCTCATCTCGACTAATCTCTGACGCTCGGCCTAGAGCAACCAATGAATCAGATTCAAGTCTGGACACTGGAATATTTAGAGCTTTATACAATTGTTTCTGGAAGTAGATGACGTCTTCAATATCAGACAGGTTCTGACCGCCTGGGAGTGTAGATACCTCCGTACCACGACCAGAAGAGTTTCTGGGGAGCCAGAAATCTTCCTGCATGGTTTGTAGATGCTGTGTATCTTTAAACTCCCCTTTGTCCGGATCAAACGACATACGATTACGATAGTTGTTCTTTAGACCGCGGAGATATTGTTCTGCTTTTTGTCTTGGAAGGTTAGCAGTATCAACGTAGAAGATACGTCGCTCCGGCGCGCGCGTAATACGATAGATAACTAGAGCATTCTCCATCATACGTAGTTGATTAGCAGGTTTAACTGCTTTATGCAACCAACTGATAGCATAACCGGATTTTGGCTCAGTTAGACCAGAAGTAACATACGAGATTGAATTAGGATTCAGCTGTAGAGCCGTACGGAATTTATGGTCACGATTTGTTTGCTTGGACCCGTCTAGCTTACCAGCATTCTCATCGTATACATAATGCTCTTCTATACCAGTGATAACTTGATCTTCTTCATTGTACTTAACCGAGCGATATTTAGTTAGGTACTTGACGTCAAGCTCAATGATGTCCAATAGACCATCGGCTGGCTTGTTTTTGTCAATGACCTTTTGATAACCAAGACGCCCATCAATATAGAATTGCTTGGCTTTACGGTGAATAGTCTCTTTGAGATCTAGGAGTCTTTCAATTTTGTCCCAGCTCTCGTGAACTTTATCTTTCATTTTTTCGGAGAGTTCTTCGTCGGGAATATCACTAAGATCAAGCTCGATTGGCTTTTGATCATCAGTGAAGCTGACCATTTCGCCAATGATGTCTTCAATAGCAAAATCAACGATCTGATAATTTGCTACCTCTCTATACTGATCTATCATATCCGCTTGCGTGGAATATGTCCAATCCAAGTTCATTGCGAACTGTGAAATCGAATCAGCATCAATCTGAGTCGCACCATCATGATAGTCAGTTGCTATCTGATTAGAGTGCGCTCTTTCTTCAGTCTTCTTATCAGTAAATGATAACTTATTTAGAAAATCGCCGAAGCCCATATAAAACCCTTTGAAAAGATGAAAATTGGAGGAGCCGAATTAGTTGCCCCTCCAATATTTATCGGCCTTTAGGTGGCTGAGTCGTGTTCAATATCGCTATACTGGAACGTTACACTGAACGTTTCTAGCACATCGTTTGAATCTTGAGCCAGTTCAATCGCTCCGATGTTAGACGGCCAAGCTAGCTTCAAGGTTTTTTCCTTAACGCGATTATCTTGGTTATCTAATTGGAATACACTAACGGTTGCCATGTATTCATCGGGAGATGTGAAACCGATGTTAGAGTTATACTGGTTGATACCGTTCTGCCAACGCTCGAAAGCATCGTGGATAGCGAAATCGGTATCGTTAACGAATGTAACTTCCCATTCTTCGAAAGTACGATCGCCTGCTAGTTTAAGCTGACGACCACGGAAAGCCTGCTCAATTGCCCCGATAGTAGACCCAGGGATAGTAGATGATTGAACAAGAAACGCTGTAGAACGAATCTCTTCTGAACCACCCGCAAACGCTGGGAAGTTAACAACTACTTCGAAACGGTTTGGGCGAGCTCCCCCGCCCTTTAAAGCTGATAGAAACTGTGCAACTGATGCCATGATTAAGCTCCTTCTACTTCAGAAAATGCAACTCCGGTGGAGACGGCTATGAAATTTAGTCGGATAAAGTTGATTGAACGAGTGGGTTTGAGGTACATATCACCAACAAATTCATTAGCATCAATCACGTAAGCCGTGTTGTTTGTTCCATCACAAACTACCTTGAAATCGGTTAGGCCGCGGCGCGACTGAACATTTTCAAGATATTGATTAGTGGCTGAACGGAAGATGCCTCGTGTAATTTCGTCATTTAGTTCAAACAACTGGTAACGTGCCATGTACGAGATGTTCTTCTTGAGAACAATAAACAGGGTACGAACGTTGATACGGCTAAATGCCGATGGGCGACGAAGCGCAGTCTTGTCACCAAATAGAACGGTGCCTTCGCCGGGGAACGCGACAATGCTATTAACGTTATTCTTGTATAGAACATCACGTTGAGCTTTGTTGGGATTCCATGCTAGCTTGATAACGTTCTTAAGCTGACCGCGGTTTAGGCCCGCTGGAGAGAACCAAGGCTCATTCTGCGCAAACGTCCGCGCATGCAATGCAGCAGCATCGGAATCACAAGGAATCCAAATGTTTTTGTCATTGTACTTGTCGTAAACGAGCTTCCAGTTATCGACGTAGAACGCATAAGATGAATTCTTGTTGATGACCGAAGTGAAATATTCCTTGGTATCATCTGCGGCTGTTAGGTTGCTGTATACATCGCTAAGTTCCGGCGCAATGAAAGCGACCATATCTTGGCGAGTATCAGCGACGTCAATTGATCGGGTCTTACCGGTGTTTGGGCTTCCGGATGCAAATGAACGAACAATATCAATAGATTCTGCGTTAGAGTAAATACTCCACCCAGCTTCGAAATCCGCGTTTTCCGAGACATTATCATCAGCCCCAGACTCTAGAGAAACTTCAAACAACCCAGGCGTTTCTACAGAATCAAGTATAATTTCATCTAGATCACCAGAAAGAATGTAGTTTGATTGGTCGAGTAGAACTGAACGAACATATGCAGATGTCCCATCGGGTTTTTTGTCGCCGGCGGTGGTCGTCAAAAGTTCATAGGTTTCGAGAATGGTTCCCGCGTTTCCGCTGAAGAAACCGCTTTCGTCAATTACAACTAGGTTAAATTCGCCAGTGGATGGTGCATAGTCGAATTCTTCGGCATAATCCCAAGAATCGAATCCGGTTGAATCTGCGATGGATATTTTCAATGAATTGCCTAGTTGACCTGCATAACGGGCGACAAAGGCAATACCATCAAGAACCGCCGATTCGTATGTATCTTCGTTTTCTACTAATAGCGCGGTTTGCCCGGTAGGTACCGCGTTTAGCGCGCCATCACCTACAACACGAACCACGTAAAGCGGGTTGGTGTATTTTAGGTAATTAAGTGCAGCATGGAAATATAGAGTTGTTGAGGAATCGGGTTTACCGAAGCGCTGAACAAGCTCTTTTTCATCTGTCGTGATGCGAACTACATCATTAACTGGGCCCCAACGGAACATACCAACATAACCGGTAGCATTAGCTACAATATTGGCAACGCTGAGGGTCAGGTCCTTTTCAAACGTTTCTACGCCTGGTGAAAGTGCCATTTTATATCCTCTTGTTTGTTTTTAATCTTGTATTTATTTATTAAGTGTCGCTATTTAAAACGTACCGAATGGTCTAACGTCTTGATCTATATTCCCAGTATATTCTTCTATTCCATTATCAATGAT
>JAOYNJ010000197.1:0-40038 GCA_025770055.1 Hippocampus barbouri
GTGCTGGCCCAGTTAAAACTTAGGGCATCATCTTCTTGGGTGAAGTAAGTTTCAAACAAGTGATTTTCATGTGATGCGGCCATGTCTGCGACAAAGTTAAACTCTTCATGCAGAGTTTGAACAACTTCGGGCGGTGATCGCCATAGGTCGCCAATCTTTTCTTTAGTCATAATCATTCCAAATTAGGTATTAAAAAAGCCCATCGAGTGATGAGCTTTGGTTTAGATTGAGTGGCCAATTTGCAAGGTTCGTCGGTATGGGTCGACAAATGGAATATCATCATCGAAATCAGCTGGTGGTTCATTGTATTGCTGCTGAGGCGATTGATTCTGATATTGCGCTTGATTGGCGCTTTGCGGGGCTTGTTGTTGCTGTCCGCCTTGCGCGCCTTTACTGTCGAGCATCTTCATTTCGTTGATGCGAATTTCAGTCGAATATCTATCTTGACCGCCTTGGTCCTGCCACTTTCTTGTGACCATTTTACCGCTAATATAAACGAGAGAGCCTTTGTGTAGGTATTCGCCGCATACTTCTGCTAATCGCCCATTGGCTACCCCTCGAACCCATTCAGTGCGTTCTTTTGCTTCGCCTGTTTGCTTATCTTTCCACTTTTCGCTACAGCCGATTGATAGAGTGCAGAAAGCCGTGCCTTGCTGCGAATATCGAACTTGCGGATCTTGCCCTAGTCGCCCGATGAAATTACATTGATTTAGCATTGTTTGTTTCCTTGTGACTTTGGGGTAAATAATCGCCCCAACAAAACGCACCGAAGCGCGTTAATTTAACTTCAAATAAAGCAAATAAAACACCCCACATAGCAGGGCGTAGAGTAGGAAGGTGTTAAGCATTTACCGACATTGCCTCGTTAATCTGCTCATTAGTCGGAGTTTTCCAGTTAATGATTCGACCAGTAGATAACTCGATATCTAGAATCAAGTAATCACCATAATGATCACCCGGGAAGAAATCGGGAACGTATTCTTCAAGCAAATCTGCAAGAATTCTTCCGTTGCTATCCTTGAACGAATAATTACCAACATCTCGAACTTTTACATGGATACTGACAACTGCTGCTACCTTGTCTTGAACTGAATTATCAATTTCGGCGGTCGCTTCTTGTTCAACAAATTTGGGTGCTAAAGCTGCTTGCTTCTCACGCTCAACTCGCTCGGCTTCATGCTTGGCGTCTTGCTCGGCTTTCAGCTTAACTAATTCTTCTTGGCGAATACGTTCGCGCTCTTGTTCTGCTTTGGCTTGCGCTTCACGCTCCGCTTTGGCTTTTGCTTCTTCTTCCATGCGAACGCGCTGCTCTTCAAGTCGCTTCACTTCCGCTTCTTTGTGATCGGCAATGCGTGACTTAACCAGCGATTCAAAATCATCGTTAGCTTTAAAGGCAATTTGCGACCAGTCGCTAAACAGGAACTTGAACTCGTTATATTCAGGTTTCTTCATTAGCTCAGCATTGGCGCGAACGGTTGAGGCTTGCTCGTTAAGCTCGATCTTAAGATTGGCTAGGGCGGTATTGGCAGCGTCTTTCAATGAATCAACCGTCTTTTTGCCCTTCATTGATTGCTCAATTGATGAGGCATCAACGCTCACTGTGATGCGCAATTCAGCATTAACCTGATTCACTAGCGCGTTAATTTCGTTCAACGAAGCGTTTAAAATCTCTTGGCGAATTTCAGCCTTACGAGACTTAACCTTTTTATCGGTATCTAACCGAGCTTGACGTATCTGCTCACCAATATAGGCTAGGTCTTTAGTGAATTTATCAATGCTTTCAACTTCACCTAGCACCGCCTTAGACACCTCTTTGATTTTATCTTCGGCTTTTTTGAACTGCTTCACTCGCTGCTCAGCATTTGCAAAGTCTTGATCGCTTTCAATCGGCAATTGAGCATCAGAAACCATCTTGTCGGCGGCTTCTTTGAATGCGTCTAGGTTTGAATTGATCGCAAGGCCATTCATTTGATATTGAATAACCGGCAGGGCGCTAACTTCTTCTGCGACAACTTTTTCTACTTTGGCGGTCAGTTCGTGTGATTCCAAGTCGATAGCAAATTGTTTCCACGCTGCAATAAGTTGCTCACGACGTTTTGGTACGGATTTATAAACCATCGAAACGCGGTTTTCTTCGGTGCCATCAGAGCACACAAACAAAGCTTCACTTGAGTCGCTTACAAGCATTTGGTGCTCAAGCTGCCAGTAGTAAAACGGCTCTATGACTTTGTTAGTGACATTTTCAGCAAGTACCTTGTTGTAAAGTTTATGCTCGAAAACCAATTCACCTGGCTGACCATTTCTCAACCCATCAAACGAAGCAAGAAGTGGTAAGTTATCAATTTCAAGCGCACCGACTACCGGTGGAAAGTCGTCTAATTCTTCCAGCTCTATGATTTCACGCGCAGCATCTTCCGCGGCGTGGCCTTTATCGAATAGCGCCTGTTGGTGGCTAGATACTTCTGGCGTGACCGCGCCTTTTTTTATGTCCAACAACTGATTGCGAGTCATATACTTTGATTCGCCCATTACGGCAGGGGCTTCACTTGCGGTAAAATGTTCAAGGCGAGCGTTCAACCACTCTTGTGTGCCTTGGATTAGGTTTAAGGTTTTCATGCTTCGGTTACCTCTGCGTCAATGAGTTGTTTTTGCTGCTCTTCGGTTAGAGCAATGTTCTTTTTGGCTAAGAACTCAATCAATTGTTGAGCTGTCTTTTTACCGCTGGATACCAAATCAAGCCAGACAGGGAATTTATCGGAGTGATCGGTAATCACTTTTTGCTGTGGTGTTACGTCCTTTTCATTAGGAACGAATTCTTTGCCTTCCATTTCTTCCGCTGTTGGTGCTTGACCGATATCAGGCCATGCTTTGCGAAGTGCCTGTGCTTCTGCACATTTAGCCAGCTGAGCGAAAGGGCGTTTTTTCCACATGGCATTAGGTGCTTGCGAATCCTTTTTTGCGGTTGCGTAGTTTTCAATCCAATATTCTTTGGCTGAGAATGCTACAATGTTGTTTCCTACCAACTTATGAACTGTGTATTTACACCATTCAGGGTAAGTAACCTCCGCGCCACCAAGACTGACTGTTACGTTAGGCCCAAACTCTGGCTCGTCTGCCCCCGCGTATGTTTTTGAACGATCGGCTTGAATTCGATAGAGACCAATCCCCGGCATAACCACATCACGATATGTATATTTACCAGTTTGAGCATCTTTGACACTCATAGGAACTAGATGGACGGGTTTAAGTAAAATATCCAAACCACGAGAAGTGCAGTAATCGACGGCCATAATGATTGATTCATCCCGTGCACCAGGGTAAATTGAATTCGTTAGCGCCCCCCAAATGGCAGCATCAAGACCACGATCCTTTGCGATAGACGGTAGATTGTTCATTTGAATACTCCCATTGCTTTAAGTGTTAACGTGATAAACTGGAATGGATTTTCTTTTGGGGCGTAAGTGATAAACTCACCATGCATATACACGGCAATAAGGCCATGCTCAGGAATTAATTTCATAGAAACCTCGTATAAAAAAGGCCTGTAATTACAGACCTTGTTAATGATTAAGCTGCGCCTTGCTGGTAATCGGCGCTGTCTCGCCAATTCTCTATGGCTTGCTGGACTTCTGATTCGGTAAAGTGCGCTTTCGCAGCAAAAAATAGATGCGCTTGAATCTCTTGGGCTTTTTCTGCGATGAACACGGCATAATCTTGATCCTTAATTAACCTATCCCAATCAATAGCGCCCATCAGTTGAACTGCTGAATCATTAACATTGCCAACTTGGTCGGTGTCATAATCAATTAACGCTTCACCGATAAATTTAGATAGCGTCTCGTTATTTTCTTTGATATTTTGAATGTTACGCTCTGGTTTTAAGATAAAACTAAACAAGTCATCAACACGCTTATCGAGTGCATCTTGGAATGTCGGGCTTTGCTTGATTTCTTCAGGAGTGGGTTCAATGAATTGATTTTTCTTGAGCATTTGATATTCTCCTTTTGCCTTATTCAGTTAGCTTGGTGGTTAGTGAATAGGGCGGTTGGGCCTCTCAGAAATGGGAGGCTTTTTAACTTGCTAATACCGCATCTTCAAACTTAATTAATCGGCGTGAAGTGTCGCTTTCTTCCTGTCCTTCCATTTTCACGGTGTAGGTTGCAGGGTCATACTCATAGATAGAGTCGATGGTTCCTTTTTCTTTTCCGCTGGACCCGCGAACCTCTATCACCGCGCCAATTTCAATTGGCGCAAGAGGCTGGTAGGCGTCAAACCAAGCTTTTATCGACTTACGGAATTCGCTATTGATTTCACCTGTGACGCATTCCAAGTTACTTACAAAGTCTCGGTCTACATTCCAGCAGTCATCTTCAAACTTTTTAGCAAGCTCGTATTCATCATCGTGGTGTGAATATTTATCTAAAAGGGTAGAAAGTAGATCGTCTCGCTCATCTTCGCCAAAGGGGCACCACTTACCACTATATAAAGCCTCAACCGCATTTTGAACGACGAGCTCCCTGACTGACTCATCACTCATGCTTGGTCTTGGTGGCACTTCCTTTGAGTATTTATCAAACAACTTATTAGCTTTCATTTCTATTCCTTAATAAGTGATTAAGTGTTACTTCTCACTTTTCTGATTTAAACCGAGCCCAGTCAATTTCCTTGATTCGTTCAACTATCAAATCCTTTGACTGGACGTTATCAATAGCGCGTTGAAAGTTGGATTCAGTGATCCCAGCTACAGCCGCACAAGTCGAAAAACAAAAGCCTTTCACGAAATAATCAAAAAGCGCTTCTTTTTGGGATTCGCTTCTGATACTTGTTAGCGATAAGATCAGGTTAAATCGCTCTGCTGATTCCATACCTTTAAGCATGTTCCATCCTTTCTTTCATAAACCTAAAGATCACTCGCAAATGATCTTTAGGTTTGCCTTTCCCACAAAAAAGGCTACCCGTATGGCTTGCATACTGCCTGTCACTTCTGCCATTTTTCTGCCCTAGGCAGGGCAAGGAGGCGCAGATCTCAGGTTCGGTAGTTATTATCCCGACTATCCGCTGCGGTGGTCTTATCAAATCGTGCTGGCTTATTTAGCCACGCCCAGCAACGTGGTTCCGCTCTTTCCACAGACACAGAATTGGGCTAGTATAAAAATTCCACAGATACAAAAAGGAATGTTTATATGAGCAAACCAGAAGACAGGAGAGGTGAGTTTGTTCCCAATCGAAAAGGGAATACAAACCGAAAGCCTGCCCCGCCTGTAAAGAGCTAAGGAAGTAAAATGAATCGCCATGAAGCACAGTTCCACTTGCACCACAATGAAACCCTTGAAAAGTACACCGCTACATTTTTTAAGCGGGTGGATAAGTTCATCTTATTCATGCAACTTTTTCTCAGCTCCATGGTTTTTGCTAATGTTTCCGGTACCGTTATTTATGGTGCGACGCTAACGGTACTAACTATATTTTCTGTTGTTTATTCGCCAGCAACTAGGGCGGCTCAAGCAGAATCACAAAACATGCGTTATGTCAGTATCCGAATGAGTAAAGAGCAGCTGACAGATGATGAGCTTAACTCTAAATTACAAGCTATTGCTGAGTTTGATTCAGACGTACCAGGCTGTTTTTTCAATCCTGCACATTTACGAAGTTCTATTTACCTCAATCTTGAAACTAAAGATATTGAGCCATTAACCAAGTTTGAAAAACTCATGTCTTGGCTTGGTGGCGATCTACCTCCGAGCAAGTAATATGGCACCCCGTACAGGATTTGAACCTGTAACCTAGTGATTAGAACTCACTTGCACTATCCAGTTGTGCTAACGGGGCATAAATTCAAAACCCCACTCGGCAGCGTTGCTAGGCTTTGTCGGCATTTCCTAGCGCCACTGTCCGACCCAAGCAGGGTTTTGAATTGGCACTCATAGAATGCCAAAAATGACTACTTACGGCAGTCAGTCGGATACCACGCTGTGTCAGAACAACTGTTATCACGTTAGCGAGATAGCGTTCTTGGTATCATTTACTCGTCTACTCAAGGCGGATATTACACATCATTATTAGAGTTCAGATGCTTTTCCCCAGCCAATCTGGTACTTGCTCACAACAGGGTTACTTAGCTCTACCTGTTTACCCAAATGAGCGCTTTCCCTTCGAGGTCCTAACTTACAGATTCTTGTATTTTGCCATCCTATCTCGTCTGGCTTTTCTTTCTTTTTCCCAGCGAGCTTTTTTGGCTCGCTTGTCTTTTAAATAATTACTAATCCTTAAATTGATTCGATTATTTGAATCAGGGAATAGACCATTTTTGTAGTATTTCTTCATACCCCGAATGCGCATATCCGTTCTAGATACTGATTCAGGTCTGATTTTTGGTTGATTGCCATCTTGGTAGTAATTAAGCCACCAATAAGTTCGCTTCGATTCCCAATCATTTAACACATCCCAAGGTTGCCTATTTTGCTTTGATGCGTAATGTAGGCATCTAGCGATCACCCACTGGAAATGCTTATAAAACTCTTCCTTGTTCCGCATGGGTCTTTTTTCTTTTCCGGCTTCCCTAGAATCACGCATGTAAGCTTCTTTGAGTGATTTATAGCCCGGTGTTTTGGAGAATAGTTTCCAATCTACTTTCATAAATCCTCCTGTTTAAATTCCAAAACACCCAACCTAGATGCTTTGAAATTGGCACTCATAGAATGCCAAGTTGCGCGTCTACACTCACGGACGGTTACTAACCTCAATGGCAATGTATGTCTCTTGACTGCCAAACGTGGGTCACGCTTTCAATTCGAATTGTTAAAGAACTCACTTTGGCACACTTGGCGCTTCAAGTTTTGATCGATGTTCTCAATCAGTGGTTATAAATGTACCATAAGTTCATTTTATGTAAAGTACCAAAAGTACATTTTTATTATGAAAAGTTCACAAATATGTACTGATGCTAGATTTTACAAGGGTTTCGACCAGAAAATATTTTTTGATTTTTTGCAGGTATGGGGAATTTAGGCATAAAAAAACCGCCTCAATGAGCGGTCTAAGTGGGGATATTTTTAAGTAGATAAGGTCACCTTAAAATTTGTAAGATGTTGCCATCTAGTCCAACCTTTGCTGTGATAGAGTTAACAACAAGAGCACCAAATGCATTCCGTCCTCGAAATGTCATTTTTACCAATAGGTGATCTCCTTTGTCCCAATAAACCGTTTTGATATGCTCGAAACTATCGGGGTCATTCATGCTCTTTTTGATTGTCCATGTTAACCTAATATGCTCACCTCCACCAAATGGAGAAAACTGCTTAGCTATCAACGCCTCTCGAGCAACTTTCTGAGTATAGAAATCTGACTTTTCTTTATATGTTACATTGTCTGGGTGGAGTTTAAGCAATTCGTCATAAACTGTTTTATTTTCTTTGTACTGCTTAACGGGTAATGCTTTTGCTTGGGCTAATAGTTCTTTAGTGCGAGCTTCTTTTTCCTCTTGCTCTTTAATTTTAGCCTGTTTAGCTTCTAATTCAGCCTTTGCTTTGTTTACCTCATTAGACAAGCTTATTAACTCATCATTCTCTATGATATCAAAAGAATGAATTAATTCTAATGCATCGTCTAGATCGCCTGTTTTTATTTTTTGCTGTATAGAGTTGAGAATGTTAGCTTTATTTGATTCAAATTCATTGATTTTACTTTGTACTAACTGGATATGCTCTTTTTCTTTTTGATCACTAATTTGAATGCTAGCAATGATAAGTAAAGCTACTACGGACAAAGCTATAACAGCTAAAAAGCCAAATACTGACTGTCTTGTTGTAGGAGTAATTCCCGTTTTATTTATTAACCAAGGCTTTATTGGAGGTAAAAATGCAGCTAGGAAGAAAAAAGTAAGAGAAATAGCTAAATGTCCTTCATTTTGGCTTGAAAAGTACAGGATAAAAAATAAACTGGCATAAGCAAGTAATAAAATCGCTATAAGTAACTTACATTTATGCCACACTCTGTTTAAAAATGAAGATTTCACATCTTTATCTTCCATGATTATTCCCTTTTATTATTTAAAACAACTTCCATTTCGCATCGACAACCACCCCAGCAATTTCACAAAATTCATCTGCTATATTGACTCGTTTATATGTCGGATCAGGATTCAAGGGAACTAAAAACACCCCCTCTGGCTCGATGCTTATCTTTTTAAATGTCGCTTGAGACTTATTCTCGCAATACGCGACTGCATAGCTATTGTGAATATAATCACGCTCAGGGTCTACTAAAATGAGCATTCCCTCAAGAAATGAGATTCCAGAACCCTGTGGGGCTGTCATTGAATGACCGTCAACCTCTAACCAAAATGAACCATCGCTGCATTTGACCGTGGTCGGTTCGTATTCCAGATCAAAGGTTTGAATGGCCTCTCTGAATTTACCAGCTGATACTTTGCCAAGGATTGGGTATTCGCCCTTGTAAGTCGGCTGGATATCTAACTTAGTGACATTGTTAAGGCCATCATCTGGGTTTTTTCCGTATTGAAGCCAAAGGACGCTTACACCTAGAAACTTAGCCAACTCTTCCATTTTATTAGATCTTGGCATTGATTCAGCGTTTAACCATTTACTAACAGCTTTAGGTGTTACTCCTAGCTTTTGTGCCAAGATTACACCACGACCACGTTCATCTATTCCAGCGTCACTACAGGCCTGCGCAAGCCTACTAGAAAATTCATCACGCATTTTTTCACTTTGTACCATTGGTTCAATCATAACTTAGATTGCATGTACTATCAGTTCATGTTTATAATGTACTTACTGTTCATTTTGGAGGTGTAAAAATGCTCAAAGATATTATCTCTGAGATTGGAGCGCAAAAAATAGCCGAGCGGTGCGGAATAAGCGCACGGGCTGTTTATAAGTGGGGCGCTATTGATCGAATGCCCACAACTGAATATTTACCAGCGCATCGTGAAGAAAAAACAAATCACGCAAAGCAAATAGAAGTTTTATCAGGTGGTAAATACACAGAGGAATTTCTGTTAAATGCTTTCCCTAACTCACAATCAAATACTAGCTCAACCCGTAAAACCGCGTAACTGCCAAGGAGATCATGAAATGGTTGGACAATTTGAATCACTACAAGAGGCAATCCTGAAAAGTGAAAAAGCTTTTTCCGGTTCACGTCGTGAAATCGCCACTCAGATGGGTTTGACATATGACTCATATCGAAATCGATTGGAAGGGAAAGGGGGTTGTAAGCCTTTTGATGCCCAGCAGCTTGAGGACATCCAATTCATCACTGGAACATCTTACATCGCTCAATATTACGCTGGTAAGGCTGGTTGTATTGTTGTTGATGCTGTTGAGACTGAAATTGACTCGCAAGACTTATCTGAAATTCAAATCAATGAAGCGGCGGCGATTGGTGAAATGAACCTTGAAATCGCCAAGGCGCTGCAAGATGGGCAGATCGACCACAAAGAGCGCAAGCGTATTCTTGAGGCTGCAATGGTTGCAGTATCAAAGCTATTAAATCGTACGAACGCAACGCTTGAAGTTTACAGGGCAGGCTAATGGCTATTTACAAAGCAGATATAAAGGCCGATTACACGGTCATTCCCAACACATTAGCGCAAGATAAGCGACTTAGTTTCGAGGCTAGAGGTCTGCTTATGCTGCTGCTATCAATGCCTGCTAATTGGCATGTCAATAAATCTTGGGTTGAAGAGCAGTCAACTAACTGTGGTCGAGATAAAACTAACCGATTATTCAAAGAACTTCAAGTGGCGGGTTATATCCGCAAGAAAACAGTTCACGATGAAAAAGGCAAGATCACTGGAGTTGATTGGTTGATTTACCCAACGTCAAAAGTTGAAGAAAAAAGCGACCGTACTACTGAAAAACCGTCGAACGGCAAACCTGCAACCAAACAACTGAAAAACCGTACGACGGCTAAACCGTACGACGGCAAACCCGCAACTATAAAAGAAACAGATCTACAAAATAAACATAAAGATCTTATTTGTGCGTTCGAGGCGTTTTGGGCTGCTTATCCAACCAAGGCCAAGAAAAAAACGGCACAACAAAAATTCAATATCGCAGTTAAAAACTCAAAGCTGAGTGCTGATGAATTTTCTCAAAAACTAATCAACGATGTTCAAAAGCGTTTGGAGCTTCATCAATTTGGATTCGACAAGCTTCACGCAACAACTTACTTGAATCAGGAGCGATGGAACGATGAGTACCCAGCCAATCAGCAAGCAGCTCATGCAGAAGGCCGCAAGCCCACAGCAATCGAAGCACACAACGCAATGCTGCTCGCCAAGTACGGACACACTACTGCACAAGACGCACGGGAAATCAATTCAGTTGACGATTTCGGATTGGCTGAACACGAAGTTCGGGGAAGCGTTTCGCAATCGCTGGCAGGAGAGCCAGTTACCATCGACATGGGAGCAGGGGATCAGCGTTTTGACGGTTGAGCAAATTCGCAAGGGGACAGCAAAAGTCTTGCTTAGTGGCGAAGAGTGGCCGCCAGTGCTTTCGGAGTTCATTAAAATCTGCCGTTTCCATGATGTTGATTTTGATGGCCTGTTTGACAAGTTCATCAACCGCGAGCTGGCATCAAATCAATTTGAACGAATGATTTTCCGTGACGCTACTCACGCAAACGTACGACGCAAGGCCATCGGTGAGGATCGCCGAGTATTTAACAAAATCGCAGAACGCTGGGCAACACGACGAGCGACCGGGCAAATGCCTCAAGATGTGCCAGCGCTGGCAGCTAAGTCGGTTGTCATGCCAACGGACAAACTTCGAGAGGCGCGCGGTGTTCCCAACCCTTCGGAATTTCCCAAGGGTTCGGCAATGGCAAGGATCGCACAGCGAGTAAACCAAGGAGCGGCAAAATGAAACCAAGTAAAGAATATCAAGAGTGCCAAGCGAGACTACTGAAAAAACGCCAAGAAGAGCGTCGATTCATCGAGCAAATGACCGATCTGTGTGATCTGGTTGGATTGTTATCAGGCGGTGATAAGGGGAACAAGGAGAGCAAGCATGTTTGAGTTAAGCGCAAATACAGAAATGACGATGAGCCATATTGAGATCGCAGAATTGACTGGGAAGCGACCAGATAGCGTTAAACGCACCATGGAAATGCTCCAGAAAAAAGGACTTATTAGTTTTACACAAAGTGTGGAAAACCCCACAGGGCAAGGCGGCAGGCCGTTAACTGTTTATTATGTAAACAAGCGAGATAGCTATGTGGTAGTCGCTCAATTGTCGCCTGAGTTTACAGCCGCTTTAGTCGATCGCTGGCAAGAGCTTGAGTCCAAGCAATCCATTTCATTGCCTAATTTCAATAATCCAGCGGAAGCAGCTCGAGCTTGGGCTGTTGAGTACGAAGAAAAGCAAAGGCTCGAACAAATCAATAGCACGTTAAAGCCAAAAGCTGAATTTGTTGATCGCTACGTTGAAAGCAACGGCTTGCTGACATTCCGCCAAGTCGCTAAGCAGTTAGAAATCAAAGAGCCAGCGTTCCGATCGTTTTTGGTTGCCATTGGCGCCATGTATCAACTTAACGGCAGCTGGGTCGCGTATCAAAAACATATTGATGCAGGTCGATTCAAGCAAAAGACCGGAGAGAAAAACGGCCATTCGTTTATCACAACCAAATTTACAGCCAAGGGCGTTGAGTGGGTTTCTATCAAGTGGCTTGAGGCGAGAGGGTTTGCAGCATGAGTTATGAATTCAAACTCCCGTTTCCGCCGTCTGTGAACGCTTGGAAAACACCAATCAAAAACAGAATGATTTTATCTAGGCGTGGCCGCGATTATCGCAAGTTAGTTGATGAGGAGCTAACAAAGCTTGGATTAAAAGGCGAAAACATACAGCAACCGCTATCTGTCAGCCTTGTATTGAATCCGCCAACGCTTCGCAAGTATGACGTCGATAACTTCACCAAGAGCCTGTTTGACGCGCTCACAACGTCAAATTTTTGGGGTGACGATGTTCAGGTTCAGCGGCTGGTGGTTGAAAAAGGCGAAAAGACCAAGGGCGGCAATGTCATTGTAAGAGTGCGGAGGATTTAGTTGCTATGACTGCGTTGAAGCTCGTAAAAACAACTAACGGTGTGATCCCGCTATGCGCAGAAGATAACGAACTCATTCAGAAAATGAAGATTGGCACGGTGGTCGAGTGTGATTACAAGCAAAAGCGCAATAGCCGGTTTCATCGCAAGTTCTTCGCGCTGTTAAATCTTGGATATGAATATTGGGAGCCAGAGCCAAACCAGTGGCGAGGGTTTGAGCAAGTAAAGAACTTTGATGTTTTCCGAGAGCAAGTCACCATTTTAGCCGGTTTTTTCATAGCATCTTTTAACTTGGATGGGAGCACTAAGGTAATCGCCAAGTCCATTAGTTTTGCGAATATGGATGAGACCGAATTCGAGAAAGTTTATAGCAAGGTGCTTGATGTAATTTGGCATAAAGTCGTCAATACCATATTCGATGATAAAGCGCATCTTGATAATGCCGTTAATCAACTGTTGAGCTACTAAGGAGAGGATCATGACAACACGAAGCAAAAAAGCACTCAAACTAGCGCAAGGTCAAGAATGCACATTGCGCTTGCCTAGTATTTGTAATTTCAATTCAGAGACAACCGTGGCGTGCCATGTTGGTAAAAATCGCGGTATGGGCCATAAATGTGGCGACAATATGATTATATTCGCATGTTCAAGCTGTCACGATGAGATAGACGGTAGAACGATGTACATGCAAAGGGATGAACTATCTAGTGACATATTACGCGCACTTGAAGAAACACAGCAGATTTTGATTGAACATGAGGTCTTAGTTTTAGTATGAAAGATGAAGATTTAGCACGTACTCGAAAGATTTTGGAGCTTTGGGGAGATTGGTCGAGCAATAGCACCGGGTGCGGTTGGTACAATGAAATGCCCGGTATTAAGAACGTATTGCCGCGCCCGTTTAATTACAAAGAAAAACTATCTGATGAGGCCGCGCTTAAAATTGATTCATGGATTGCCAAGATGTATGACCATAAAGACCCAAGGCGCATGACCTATTTCATTTTGCATTATGTTTATGGTCTTAGTAACTATGAGATAGCGAGACGTGAAAAAATCGCAGAACGTAAGAGTTGCTCAGAGGGTAAAGTTCGAGGGGCGATTAGCATTATTGAAAATAGACTGGTTGGGCGAATTGTGAGCCATGAAGAAGAAAAGGGAGCGATTGAAATCTTAAGCTAATAACTTGAGTTTAGACAATGCTTAAACCGTGATAAAATTTAACCGTTTTGAACCACAGTGTTATGAATAGGATATGCAGATGACGATCAAAAACCTGACAACATATGATTTTTTAGAACAGCTCCATAGTGTGTTAAAACCAAGTAAGCCGATTGATAATATTGAGCAACTATGGGGTAGAAAAAAGGCGTTGCAGGATTTGGAGTGCGCACTTTACGCAGAGGGGAGACATGCGTTTATTCTTGGGGATCGTGGGGTTGGGAAATCATCCTTAGCTCAGACCTCTGCTTACCTTATTCAATCGTCAGATAATAGTCCGATCATTGTCAGCTGTGATTACACTTCTACTCTTACTAGTGTGGTCTCGGCGGTGCTGAATGCTGCGCTTAATATGGTCGATTTAACAGAAAAAATTAGTAAAATATCGTTTAAGCCACCTATTGTGAGTTATGAACTCTCACAGACGCTTTCAAACAAACCGTCACTACCTGAAATTATTGACCCTATGACGGCAACCATGGCGCTTGATAGCTTAAGTACTTGGCATTCGGTTAAACCTGTGATTGTGATTGATGAGTTTGACCAAATTCCTGACACAGAGAGGCAAGCTTTTGGGGTATTACTCAAACAACTTGGTGATAAAGGCTCTAAAGTTAAGCTTATTTTCACAGGGATAGGTCAGTCATTAGACAGTTTAATGGATGGTCACTTATCTAGTTTTCGTCAAATCCATCAATTAAAACTGGACGTTCTTCCTTGGGATGGAAGATTTAACATTATTGACACGGCCTTTAATCAATTTGGATTAGTGTTACCCGATGATATTCGATACAAAATTGCAGGGTTAAGCGATGGGTTTCCAAGTTACATCCATTTGATTTGTGAGAAAATATTGCTTGAAGCTCACTTTTCAGACAAAGAAATTACTAAGATTGAGTTTTCACTTTTTTTGCAGGCCTTAGACGAAGCGATTCAATCTGTTTCTGAAACGCTGAGAAAGAGTTATGACATTGCCACAATTGGTAAGCCTGAGCATATTCATCATATTTTATGGGCAATGGCTGATTCAGCCGATCTTATTCGTTCACATGAGCATATTGTTCACTCATACCAACACATTGCCCAGCAGCTAGAAGTCAGTCCTCTCGATATTGATAAGTTTAAAAAAGAATTTACCAAGTTACGTCAAAAGTCCCATGGATGCATAGTAAAAAGGGCGTTTGAAAAAAGAACGGGATGGTTTGCTTTTTCTGAAAATGTTATTCGTGGGTTTATTCGGATGTGTGCAGAAAAAAGCAATGTTACGTTAGACTTTGAGCGCCATTATACGGCTCACACGGCAGCGGTAAGGTCGGTGGGCACGTCACGAGCATATCAACCATTGACAGATGTTGAACGCAGTGTTGATAAAATAAAGAGAAATCAACGATAGTTTGAGTATTAAGAATAAATATAACAACTAAGTAAATATCAATCACACTTTGCCACTCTTCGGGGTGGCTTTTTTGTATTTATTTAAAATTAATGCTGTGCGTTACGCATTTTTATAGCTAGTATGTCAGTATAGAGCTACGTCGATGACTGGCGTGGTGCTATGTTATTCTCTTTTTGATTGGTGCCTAGCTCCTGCCAAGAAACGGGCACCAATTGTTTAAGTTATGGTCACTTGGTTTATTGCTAAGTGGCCTTTTTTATTTCAACCGCATTCTTATGTTAGGAGTGCGGTTTTTTATGCCTGAAATTTGCCCTAGGGGCTTTGGAGTTAACTATGACACTGGGGCAAAAACAACGCGCATTCACAAGCATGATCGCAAAACTTATCGCTTATGCTTACTCAAAGGGCTATGAACTAACGTTCGGTGATGCATATCGAGATCCGCGAGTCCACGGCGAGCTTGGCCAGAAGAAAAGCTACAGCGCATCAAATAGCAATCACAAGTTGCGTTTAGCAGTTGATTTCAACTTATTCGTAGACGGTAAATACATTACTAACGGCGATCACCCTGCATATATTGACCTAGGCGAATTCTGGGAGGGAATGGGTGGTGCATGGGGCGGACGCTTCAATGATGCGAATCACTTTAGCATTGAGCATCAGGGGAGAAAGTAATGCCACATAAAGATCCGAATAATTACCCATATGTGACTTATGCTTGGATGTTATTCGTTGCTTGCTGGGGTGGGTTTGTAAATTACATTAGCAGGTACAAAAAAGGGATGGTGAAAACTTTTTCTTTTGTTGAGCTGATGGGCGAACTAACGATTAGCGCATTTTCTGGCGTGATTACATATTGGATATGTATGAGCTATGAAGTTGAGCCGCTTATGACCGCAGTTTGGGTAGCAATTAGTGGTCATGCAGGCGGGCGCACTGTGTTCTTGCTTGAAGATTTCTTCAATAAAAAGCTTGATCGCATGCTGGGCAGAACAGAGAGCGAGACGAACAAATGATAAATCTCGCACTTAGCTTAATTAAAAAACTCCCGGGCCTGCTTAAATCATCTTTACCAGCTGTCGCCATTGTATTTGTTCTCGCTAGCCTATTCTTAAACTGGTTTCAATACAGTCGAGTTCAAGATCAGCGTGAGACGAATACGCTACTCAATGAGCAGATGGTCACGCTAAGCAAAGAAAAGCAGCAGCTTGAGCAACAAGTCTTGACTATGCAAGGGCAACAAAGGGCGGTTGCAGAGCTTGACGCAAGATACACAAAGGAACTGAACGATGCGCAGGATAAAATCAGCAAGCTTGAGTCTGATGTTAGTGATGGCAATAAGCGCTTGCAGCTCAACGCCCGATGTTCAGGTAGTGGAGCGCAAACCACCGCCGCCACCAGCATGGCTGATGCAGGAACCGCCCGACTTACTGAAGAAGCTCGACAAAATTATTTCAATCTCAGACGAGACATTGAAGACGCCACCGCTCAAATAGCAGGGCTTCAAGAGTACATACGCAAGGCATGTTTAGCTGAGAGCCATTGATTCGCTACCAAGTGGTTTTTAGCTCAAGCAATAAAGGTCATTCTCACGAGTGGCCTTTTTTATTTGAATAAATATGTTTAAACATTGATTAAAATTCCGCATTGATTGGAAAAATTGAGGGGTTTTATCAAAAAAACTGAATAGGTATCTATATGGCAAAGCTCACAGACAAGCAAGAGATGTTCTGTCGTGAGTATCTCATTGACTTGAACGCCACCCAAGCCGCTATTCGTGCTGGTTATAGCGAGAAAACAGCAAACAGAATTGCAGCCAACTTATTGTCAAAAGTTGACATTCAAGATCGCATATCAGCACTAAAGCAAGAGCGAACAAACCGCACTGAAATTAGCGCTGATTACGTTCTAAATCGACTAAAAGAAATTGATGAGCTCGATGTGCTAGATATTATTTCGGACGACTTGAGCTCGTTTAAGCCGATTAATGAATGGCCTAAAGCGTGGAGAATATCAATCAGCGGTTTTGATATGAAGCGCATGCTATCTGGTGGCTATGGCGAGCCTATTGAGGTTATTACTGAAAAAATCAAATGGCCGGACAAAGTTAAAAACCTTGAGATGATTGGACGGCATATTAACGTTAAGGCTTGGGAGAAATCAGAATCGAACGTAAACGTCACGGTAGAAGATAAACGAGCCGAAGACTTGAGTGATGATGAATTTCAAGAACGATTAATTTCGTTAGGAGTAAAGCTTGAATGATGTTGTTAATCAAATCCTGTCGAATCCAAGAATATCGAAAAGCGACAAGGTATCGTTAATCGAGCGCTATCGCATCGGTCAAGCTCGTGATTGTTTTTGGGAGTATCGAAAATACTTGAATCCCAAGATGAAGGTGGGTTGGTGGCAACAAGAAGTTGCTGAGCAGTTACAGCAGTTCTTTGAAGACTATGACAATGGATTAAGACCTAAGCTCGTTATTCAAGCCCCACCACAACACGGCAAGTCGGTTCAGGTTGTTGAGTTCATCGGATGGCTGCTTGGTAAGAGGCCAGATACGCGCTGCATTTATACATCATTCTCAGAGCGCCTAGGTGTTAGAGCTAACTTACAAACCCAGCGGATCATGGTTGGCGCGAAGTATAAGCACATATTTCCGCGCTCGACAATTCCAGAGCGAAACGCTGTGTCTGTATCTGGTCAAAAGTTGAGAAACCGTGAAATCATCGAGCTAAACGATCACGATGGTTATTTTCGTAACACGACTGTCGGCGGCTCTATTACTGGTGAGTCGCTTGACCTAGGTGTGATTGATGATCCAATTAGGGGGCGTAAAGACGCAAACTCGGCAACAGTTCGAAATTCGACTTGGGATTGGTTTACTGACGACTTTTTAACGCGATTCAGCGAAAGTGGTGCGCTCTTATGTATCCTGACTCGATGGCATATTGACGATCCTATCGGTCGACTTATTGCGAGTGATAGCAGTGTGAAGGTATTAAGCTATCCAGCCATTGCCACTTGTGACGAGGTTCACCGAAAGGAAGGTGAGGCACTTTTCCCAGAGCATAAGTCATTAGAGTTTTTACTCGAGCGCAAAGCGATCATGCCAGCATCAAACTTTGAAGCACTGTATCAACAAAACCCATTTGTTAAAGGCGGTGAAATGTTTCGTGATGAGTGGTGGCGATATTACAAAGAGTTGCCAAAACTTCGACGCAAAATTATCTATGCCGATACAGCAATTAAAGCTAAAGAGCAAAATGACTTTTCTGTATTTCAGTTCTGGGGTGAGTCAACTACTGGGCAGTTATATTTAATAGACCAATTGCGCGGTAAATGGGAAGCGCCAGAGCTACTTGTACAGGCAAGAGCCTTTTATCAGAAACATAGGCCAAGTGCTTTTAAAGTTGAAGATAAAGCCAGCGGAACGCAGTTGATTCAAACCTTGAGCCGTGAGGGTATCCCTATCATTGGCATACCACGAAATATAGACAAGGTAACTCGCGCATTAGGTACATCGCCGATGGTTGAGTCGGGCAATGTTTATTTACCATCAGACGCACCTTGGTTATCTGATTATCTGAGTGAATTTGGGCAGTTTCCGAATGGGGCTAATGATGACCAAGTTGACCCAACGATGGATGCCATTGAAGACTTACTTTGTAATAAATCAATCAATTGGGAGTCTCTACTGTGAGCAAGTTCACCGACGGCATTGTTAACATCGCAAACAAGTTGATGAATAAACGCAATGCCACAGCAACAAACAAATCAACGCATGAAAAGCTCGACTATGAACAGCTTGATGCGATTTCATTATCAGCGCTAGCAACTAAAATTCGCTCACTCAAGGTTAACTCCGCGCTCGATGACACAATTCAATTTGAAACGGATGAGCAAGAGCAGTTCTATTTGAAACAACTGGCGCGAGAAGTGAAGAAAGTCAGCGCTAAAATGATGGACCACGGTCGCGGCATTATTCTCATTAATGAAATGGGAAGCACAGTTCACTCTGAGCCGATGACCAAACCGCCTAAGAAGTTCAAGCTTGATGTGTTCGAGGGGCGTGATGTAATGCCCCAGGATATTGAAGATGATTTGAATAGTCCGAACTATAAAAAGCCGAACTTTTATCAAGTTAACGGGCATTTGTTTCATCACTCGCGCGTGATTGATTTCATCTATGTTCGACCACCGCGACAATTTGAATCTGAATACAACTATGGTGGTGTGAGTGAATGGGAAATCTTACACCAACAAATCATCGCTGATGAAGTGGTACAAAGAGCCTGTCCGCGCATCATCGACATTAACTCAACGCTTTATCATCAAGTAAAGGGGTTCCGTGATGCTGTTCAAGCTGGACTGGATGACTCGCTGGTGGAATACCATACTGCCGTGGCTTCTATTCGCGGCATCTGGGGGGATGGCATTGTTGATGCTGAGGATTCTATTACAGCAATTAATCAAAACTTATCAAACCTTTCGGATGTGGACCAAATCACGATTCGACGTCTAGCTATGGCGAGCGGTATTCCGATTACTGAGCTCATGGGGGAGTCGGCAAGTGGTCTAAATGCTACGGGCAAAACCGAAGCCAATATGAAACTCAAGATGATTTCAAACTTTCAACATGAGTTTTTAATTGACCCGATTAATGAGCTGATGAAAAAGCTTGGTCAGCCTGAGATTGAATTTAAAGACAATCAGAATGATGACCCGAAAGCCAAAGCCGACACTGAGAAGGTTGTTATCGACAGCGCCAAGGTCTTGTTTGATATGGGCGAAGATGCGAATAGCTATCTAGCTGAGCATGACGTTGTGAAAAAGCACTTACCTGATGATGACTTTCCAGAGGTAGACGATGAAACGGGAACTGAAAGCGAGCAAGTTGACACCCGTCAAGATGAAGCCGCCGCTGAGGCGTGATGAAGACCGACTTGCCGAAATTAGCGAGTACATGGTTGAACAAATCAGCTCGCAATTTAAAAACCAAGCATTGCTTGCGTTAAATCAAACCACGGTTAATAAGTTCGCAGATGGACAACTAGGAAACTTTGCGAACGTCTTTCTTGGCTTGGCTAATTCTGTTGCTCGAAAAATCAAGAAGCGCTTTAGTGATAAGCGACTCCAAAAAGCATCTGAGAAAATACTTAACAGTATCGATCGCGAGACTCAAAAGAATCTCTATTCGCAAGTTGAAAGTGCGGTTGGCATCAGCGCAAAAGAGCTAATCGCAACCGAGGGGCTTAAATCAGCAATCAATGCGCAAAAGCTCGAAACACTTCAGTGGATTAAGAAGATCCGCGATGAAACGCTTGAAGAGTATACGAACAACTCGCTGCATGCCATGGCAACCGGTCAGAGCATTGAAGATATTTTATCTCAATATGATGACCTAACTGAAAAACGGAAAAATCACGCCAAGTTCACAGCAAGAAACCAAGTCCAAAACTTCAACTCAATGACTCAAGATGTTCGCGCTAGAAATCTTGGTCTTGAGCGTGGTGTCTGGGAAACAGCGAGAGACGAGAAAGTAAGGCGAAGTCATGCCGATCGTCAAGGCAAGGAGTTTGACTTATCCAAAGGCTTATATTCATCCGTTGATGGAAAGTGGTTAAAGCCTGGCGTTGATTACAACTGCTTCGAGGGGAGTTTAAAAATAGATCACACTAGTTTTGTTAATAAAATCTTCAGGCGTATGTACAGTGGTAAACTTTCCGTCATCAGCATGGACGACAACACTAGTTTGTCTACGACAGCTAATCACCCAATACTCACGACTACAGGGTTTAAGCCCGCTCATCTTATTGATGTTGGTGAGTATATAGTCAAAAGCTTTGATGAGACTTCTAACATCATCGAACTGTACGGCAAGGACGTGATACCCACGTTTGAACAAGTGTTTAGCGCGTTTAATCTCCTTGGGGTTAAACATACTGTAGCGCCCTCGATCAGCGGTAAGTTCCACGGCGACATTTCCGATAGCGAAATCGAGGTTATAAGTGTAGACAGCCTTTTGACTGACAAATTGAATGCCGGCATTAGTCAGAAGTTCTCCAAACTCGGTCTCCCCGACACCGATAAGATGGTCGTACTTGAGCTTTTCACGTGCGGCAGCTACGGAAGCTCTTTCGGCGATAGTTCTTTTACGCCCAGTAGCAGCATTATGAGCAGCTTGGAGCTGGTTCGCTCTAGCTTTATCGCTCATTTGACTCCACTTGAGAGATTCTGCTTCGCTTTGGGTGCGTGGTTTGATGCCAGAATCAAGAATTCTCTTTCTTATAGCATTTCTGCTAACGCCGAACTTTTTAGCGATTGCATTTTCGCTTTTTCCGTCTTGGTACATGGAGATTATATCTTCGATAAAAGGATCGAGCTTTTCATGAAAAATAGAGGGCGATTTTCTAGGAAATCTAAACCCCAATTGCTTGGCGCGTTTAACAAAGTTAAGTGGGTGCATGGGGATGGTAGAGGAGGCATCTTCGACGCTACATCCATTAAGTACAAGTTGTGCCGCGTCACAGATACGGCTGTTAGGGATTTTTCTGGGCATATTTATAACCTCGAAACAATTTCTAATGATTATATCACAGAGACAACGACAGTATCTAACTGCCGATGCACTGCAATTTATATGATCCCTGAAGAGTAGCGTATGTATTTTATTAAAGATCGGTCAGTCACCTTTGACCTAAAAACAAAAAATGCGGTGAGTGTTCGTGACGGAGTGCTCCGATACCGAGGCTGGGAAATAAACAAAGAGCCTTTCGATAAGGAGTTCACGGTTTATCGGAGCCCGGCAACAATCGCGAATGTCGCACGCACTATGGAAGGCATCCCGCTAACTAACGATCATGTTGAGCCATTTACGGACACATCAAAAGTTGAGATCGGTACGGTTAACAATTCAACCATGATTGATTTGTTTGATAATGATATCGGCTCAACGGTTGCTGTTCGAAACGAGATTAATCTAAACGATGAAGCACTAAAGGAAATTGAATCGGGTAACCGAGAGCTGAGTTTAGGTTATCACGCAGAGCTGGTGCCGCATGATAAATATGATTTTGAACAACGAGACATTAAACCTCACCATCTGGCACTAGTGACTTATGGCCGCTGTGGTTCGTCTTGTCAATTTATTGACCAAAGCACGGAGAAATCCCGAATGAATGAAGAAGAAATGAAAAAACTAGCGGCCTTGGTTGCGTCAGCAGTCAAAGAAGCAATCAAGCCTGAGCCACAAGAGCCGGTTAAAGATGAAGGAACACCTGAATCAAAAGAACCGGTTAAAGATGAAGCTGAATCAGTTGACGTTAAGGACTCAAAAGAGTTTAAAGACGCACTTGCTCAAGCTGAATCGGATAAGCAAGCGGCGATCAAACTACACGGCGCAGTCATTAAAAAGGCGAGCCAGTTCTTGGATTCAGACTACAAGTTTGAAGAAAAGGATACTTCCGAAATTATGCTTGATGCAGTGAAAACTCAATTCACTGATGCTGCATACCAAGGCGATCAACTTCAAGTGGCTTTTGACATGCTTAAGCCAGAAGAAAAGCCGAGCCCGTACCAAGGCTTTGGTGACTCAGCGCAAGGCAAGCCTGACAACTCTCTAGAATCTCGCGTTCTCGATTCTCTATAAGGATTAGTTATGTTTAAAGATACAGTTTTACAAGAATCACCAGACTTAGGTGCTGGTGAAATCATTACGTCAAAAGCTTATGTTACCGAAGCGTTTGAGCATTTTGCCAATGGTACGCAAGCAGGGCGATTTATCCAAGCCGCTACCATTTCTATTGACGGTGAAGATGCGATTCAGGCTGCGCCGCTTGATGGTAGCGCGACGCCAATCATTGCAGGTGTAGCAGCACGCAAAATCGGTTCATCAATCGAAAGCTCTGGCGTTTACCATGCTGACACTGATCAAGTGTGTGAAGTTCACATGCAGGGCTTCATGACTGTTGAAGTGGACGAAATAGCTACCCCTGCCAAATACAAGCAAGTCTATGCCGTTAACGCTTCGGGCGCTACGTCTGGTTTAGCAACTGATGCAGATACGGGCGAGATTGTTCCTGAGTGTATTTTCTGGGAGCAAAAGGCGGAAGGCGTTTGGCTTATCGCACTTACTAAAATTATCACTCCAACTGTTGCTGAAGCAGCGCCAGAGGTATAAAAATCATGGATAAAGAATTAAAGAAACAAACTCTGAAGAAGCTATTTAATTTCTCTTCTTTCCAAGACCACGACAAGCACGTTGAAGACGTTGCAACGACTAGCCAAGAAGTAAAGCCTTTCGTTGATGCGGCAGGCGGTATCGTACTGGCTCGCAACCTAATCCACGTTTCCAATGAAGTTTTTACTCAAGAATATGCACCGCTAACGTTCTTGAATAACGGCATTGTTGTCAATAACGAAGGTGGTTATTCAACTGCGATTCAAAAAGTAAAAACTGCGATTCAAGGTGAGCACCGCTTGGCTGGCGATAACACGCAAACCAACGGCAAAATTTCACTATCCGCTGAAGACGACTTGATTCGTGTGTTTGATTATGAAGCTGAATCTGACTATTCAGAGACGGAGCTCAAGCGCGCGCTACTTCAAAACGTCAACTTGCCTTCAAAACTAATGGCTGGCCACACTGAAAAGTGGAATTACAAAATTGATGCGATCGGCTACCTTGGTGCTCAAAGCTCAGATGGCACGAGCAAAACAAAAGGCCTGTTAAACGCTGGATGGAATACTGACTCGGCAGACGCTAAAGCCAAAGATATGGACGCAGAAGCGCTTTATGCCGCTATCGCTGGTGTAATTGTTGCTCAAGACACTCAGGCGCTGGGTAATGAAACATTTACGACCAAGCAGGTTGTTATGCCTTACAGCGTGGCGTTGGAATGCACTAAGAAAACATTCTCACTTAACGGTGGTGAAAAAACCGTTATTCAGCGTCTTAAAACGAACTTCCCGCAGGTGACCTTTGTTTCAACAAGCAAAGCGGAAGATGTTGACGGCACAAGCGTGACCATTGCATTTTCAAATAACCGCAGCGCGATGCAATTCCGTGTGCCGTTGCCGTTGAAAATTAGCAACATTCACACTCGCGGGTTCAAGCACTACTTTGAATCTCATGGCTCAATTGCTGGTCTTGATATCCTTGAAGAATCAGCAGCAACTACATTGACGGGGCTTTAATATGGCTACAGCAGCAGAAAAAAAGAAAGCAGCAGAAGCAGAAGCTAAAGCAGCAGAAACTAGCAATACCAAGCCGGCAACGAATGCCGGTTTTGTCTATCTGGGCAATGGCAAATTTAACGGCTACGTGCGCGGTGACGTGATCCCCGCTGAGCTTTTCGATAATAAGCCAAACAAGCTCAAGCACATGCTAGCAACACAACAAATCAAAAAGGCGTGATATGAGCATTCAGAGTGACTTTCTAGCGCGATTTCCTAATAACTTCACTGAAGAGGACGTTGAGCGTTACGCCTATGTTTTTGAGCAGGGATTTTATGAATGCTACTGGGGTGGTGGCTATGGCGGTTGCGGTAAAGAAATCACTCTGAATCTTATTGCTTGCTTGATTATTTTCGAGAGCCAAGCAGAGGCTAATGCTGTGAGCCCCAATCGGGGTAATCAGACATCAAAGTCTGTGGGCAATGTCAGTGAGTCATTTGCTGACTTATCGGATAAGAACTTCTTTGACGACTTCTTTGGCTCGAATGTTTTTGGTCGCCGATTTTTGTTTTTAACAAAGTCGCGCAAATCAAATCGGTGTTATTTCGTATGAGCCCAGATGAATTTGCAGAGTATTCGCGCAACCTATTGCGAGATATGAACCAAATGAAGTCAAAGGCAGTACAAGTCGGTATTCAGTCTGAAGACGGTACAAAGCGAGCCTATGGCGGCGATGTTACCGTGCTTCAGGTTGGATTGTTTCACGAACTTGGTCTTGGCGTCCCGCGTCGTTCGTTTATTGAAGCGCCATTTGCGATTAAAAAAAGCGAAATGGAAGCGCGGATTGATAGCGAGATGAAAAAGCTAATCGAGGGTAGGACTACTGTCGATCGCGCCTTGGGATTTATTGGCATTGAAGCGACTAACATCGTAAAGGGTGCGTTTACAAGTGAAGGTTATGGCACATGGCCGCCATTAAATCCGATCACCATCGCCATGAAAGGCTCAAGTCAAACCTTGATAGACACCGGCATTCTGCGCAACTCAATAAGTTATAAGGTGGTTGATAATGCTTAGCAAGATAAATACATCAAACCTGCCGAACATGAGCGATACGCTTATTGATTGGCTTCAGCCCGTCAAGCTTAAAACTGTCACAACCACAACAATTGATTTTGAACCGGTTGAGCATGTTGATGTGCTTGATATCGATATGGTTGTTCAGGTGGCTGATAAAAATAAGCTGAATTTCGATTCGTTGAACTGGTCCCGTGAATACATCAAGTTCCATGTGCCCGATCACATTGTTGAGCTGGGCGAATATATCGAATGGAACGGGCGAGATTATAAAGTATTTAGTCGTGAGCAGTATCAAGACTATGGCTTTAATACCGGTTATGCGGAGGAGACAGCAAGGCCATTGCTGGAGGCGACATGACCGACTATCGCAAGGAAATGGCTCGCTATATTCGCGATCTGCTTGAGCATGATGAACAGCTCATCAAGTTTGACCATATTGACCAAACCCAAGTTGACCCCCAAACCAATTACATCGTCATTAATGACTCAGGGATTAATACCACGCTATCAAATAGCTCTAGTTACGATCCTGAGCTTGAGATAATGACGCGAAATCAAAGCCGAAACGCTTCAATTAAACTCGAATTTTACGGCACTGATGCGCAAGCCAATGTTGAGCGTTTTTGTGTGCTAAACAATTCAGAGAAAGCGCGTCAACTCAAATTAAAACGAGACATCACGGTCTATACGCCAAGAACGGCATTGAACTTAAAGTCATTGCTAGGTAATCAATACGGTAACCGATGGCATCTTGATGTTTTGATTGAATATACAATCAGCGCCGAGCTTGAAGTTCTGCGAGTAGATACACCAAACGAACAAATCACCGAGGATTAAAACGGATGAATATTAGTAACATCATTAACGTCCAGCTACTCGCTGAAGGCGCAAACGCATCAACAATCAATATCAACGATGTGATGATGCTCACAACCGAACAAGGTGCTGTGCTGAGTTCAGCAAACCGATACGCTCAATACAAAGATGCACCGTCTATTGGTGTTGATTTTGGTGCGTCATCGAAAACAGCCCAGTTTGCTAATTCTTTTTTTGGTACGTCGCCTAATCCAGTTACCGCCAACGGTTCACTTATTGTGGGTTACTGGCGCGCAGCTGATGAGACAGTGCCGGCAACGTCCGCAACACTTAAGAGTCAGCAATTAACAGAGTCAACGGTCGTTTCTGTTTTAAATACAGTGACAGATGGCTCGTTCAGCATTGATATCGATGGCGTTGAAGTTGAAGTGACCGGTTTAAACTTTAGCTCAGCGTCTAGTCTTGACGATGTGGTTGATATTATCAATGCAACATTAGATACAAGTGGCGAGATTGCGAATACAAACGCATACCTAACACTTACAAGCCCAACATCTGGTGCGACGTCGCTATTAGAATTCGCGATCCCAGCATCAACAGGAACTTTTGTCGGTGAAATTCTCGGCCTGTCTGATGGCAGTGGCGCAGCTATCGTCAATGGCGCTGATGAAGAAACTTTGCCAGCGGAAACCATGCTTGAAGCATTGGCGAATGTAAAAGCTTCAATTAACTTTTTTGGTTGCGCATCGATTGAAGCCGTTCTTGATGCGGATGTTGCGGGCCTTTCTGCGTGGGCAACAGCTAACAGTGTGATTTTTTACGAAACGTTTAGCAAAGAGTCTCGCTATCTTGAAAAAGACCTAACGAATCCGATTTGGGCAAATACGCAATCTAGTGGTACTAACTTCCGTTGTCTATTTAGCAAGTCAGGCAATCGCAAATACGCTGTGAGCTACATGGCGCGCCAGCATGTGGTTAATTTTAGCGGTTCGAACACAACCAACACCATGAACTTAAAAACACTCTCAATTGCGTCTGAAGAGTATACAGAGCAAGAGTGTCAGCAAGCTTATGATGTCGGCGCTGATATTTACACGTCTATCAAAGATGTGCCTTGTAATGTTTCAAGTCCAGCAAATGACTTCTCAGACAATGTTTATAACTTATTAAGCTTTGTGGATGCGGTTCAAACGGGCAACTTTAACTTCCTAAAAACAGCGTCAACTAAAGTGCCTCAAACGCTTCAAGGCATTCAGGCGATTGATGACAATACAACCAAAACAGTTCGTCGCTATGTGACCAACGGCATGGTTGCGCCAGGTGAATGGTCAATTGCTGACTTCTTTGGTGATTATGAAACGTTTATGACAGCTATCCGAAATAAAGGTTTTTACATCTTATCGCAAGACTTAGCCGATCAAGCGCAGTCAGAGCGAGCAGATCGCATCGCCCCTGTACAGCAAATCGCAATTAAAAATGCCGGTGCTGTTCATCGTGAAAACGTGATTATTAATTTTAACAAATAAGGACTAGAGCAATGGCTGCTATTTTTTATCCGAACTCGGAAGCAACTGTTTTATTAAATGGTTACTTATGTCAAAACCTTGCTGCCGGTGACAATGTCTCGATCGCGCCAAGCAATGCGCAGACTGCGCGCACAAATAGTGCTGATGGCGGTATTAGTGCAGCAAACCGCACTGACGCAGGCGTTACTGTTGTGACCTATACCGTCCAACGTAACTCGAAAGATGATAAATACCTAAATGACTTGATGGTGGCATCCGATCAGTTTTTAAATGGTTCGGTTCAGCGTCAATTTAAGCGTGATGGTTCAACGTTCACTGAATTCTTCGAGCTTCAAAACGGAACGTTCACTACGAAGCCAACCTTTACTTACAACAACCAAGACGGCAGCGAAACGGCAATTTATACCGTTGAGTACCGTGAAGGCGTGAGGTCTTTATAATGAGTCAAGCTACGCAATTAATGGATACATGGATAAAAGACCGCGCAATTACTATCGGTGACAAGCAGTATGTTCTTCATAACATTAATGCAGAAGAAGCAGCGTTTATGGTTGGCTTTTCAACGACAGTTTTACCGCTAATCAGTAAGCAACGTATGTTCTTTATGACGTATAGCGTTGACATGGTTTCTGAGCAGGACTTTGAATCCATCGCTGCGATCAAAGGCTGGGCGAAAGCTAAGCCAATTATTGATAAGTCATTCACTGTGAACGGGACATCAATTGACAAGGCAGTTGAACCGTTTGATACAGGCGAGCAGATGATTCAATTCTACTGTAGCGCGATGAGTCTTATCGCAAAGAGCTAACGGAAAGAAAGCCGTATCAATTAACTTTCCATACATCGAGTCAAGGCGAGAAATATGTAGAGCACACCAATATTAACGATGTGCTCTATCTTATTTTTGCGTTATCAAAAAACGGATACGGTTCAGTCGCTGAGATTCGAGCCATGCCCGTTTGGGACTTTATGGACCTAATCGAATTTAGCTCAATTCAGAACGACATTGAAAAATACATTATGAATAAGCCGCGTGATTAGCGGTTTTTTTATATCTAAAGGTTATGTATGGCAACTTACAACGATTTAGTCACTCAATTTAGTTTTGAGGGCTCAACACAGCCGCTGGTCAACTTTAACCAGTTAACCGAAACAATGACTGAAGCGCTGTCTGAGTCTCAGCGCCAATTTGCAGAATTAGCTAAGTCGTTATCAGGCGCTAATGATGAGTTTAATGAAGCTGCTAGCGGTGTCGATAAGCTAGACAAGGAAATTGATCACGCCAATAAAAACGTCGATCAGTTTGGTAAATCTGCTGACGATGCAAGCCAGCAAGTTGAGAAAGCGGACGAAGCGACCTTTGGATTTAAATCGACATTAGCGGCAACCTCGGCAGTGATTAGCGGCATTGTCGCTGTCACTGCGTCATGGGTTAGCTCTATTGCTGACGGTATAGATCCGTTGGTTCAAATGTCTCGCGTTACAGGTGAGAGCATAGAAGACCTTCAAGCATGGGGATATGCTGCATCGCAAAATGGCTCAAGCGTAGAAGCGGTTTCAGAGTCCATGCGAGAAATGAACATGCGCATGGGTGAATTCGCTCGAAGTGGGGGCGGCCCTGCGGCTGAAGTATTTAAACAATTTGGTATCAATGTTCGCGACGCTAACGGTGATGTGATCACAGCTGGTCATTTGATGGGCGTGTTGAACGAGAAAATGCAAACCTTATCAGAGGGGGAGCGGCTCGACTTACTTGACAAGGTAGGTGCAGATAAATCACTCGTCCAATTGCTTGGTTCATCGAGCGAACAGATGGATAGCTTAATCAAAAAAGCTAAGCTACTTGGCGTGGCCACTAAAGAAGAAGCGGATCAGTTCGCAGCGTATAACGATTCATTAACAACAGCAAAATTCGGTCTCACATCATTATCTCGAACGCTTGCTGTAAACATGCTTCCGTCTCTACAAGAAACATCTGATGGGTTCGCAGACTTTATGGTTGAGAATCGAGAGTGGCTAAAAGGGATGGCTGAAAATATTGGTAAGTTTTTTTCTTCACTAATTGATTCATTCAAGCGAATGGCACCAGTGCTAGGGGTAGCGACTGCCGCAATGACCGCATATTGGTTTGCTACTAGCGGTGCAGCTTTAGCGACCAAGGCTTTGATGTCTCCTATTACATGGATAGTGGGGGCAGTTGCGGGACTTTATTTGGTCATTGATGATTTGATAGTCGCACTCGATGGTGGCCAGTCGGTGATCCGAGATTTTTTCTTGGAAAGTTTTGATTTCGACATAATCCCTTTGCTTGAAAGTATCAAAGAAGCATTTGAAGATATTTTTGGATACATAAACAATATTATTGAACCAATGAAAAACATCTTCATAAGTATTAGTGATGCTATTTCCTCGCTGATCACAGGTAATGTAAAAGGTGCTCTTTCAAGTATTCTTGATGCGTTCGCTTATCTTGGAGAGATGATTTTTAATGCATTAATTGCCCCTGCCAAAACGTTCACAAGGCTAGCAAAAGGCATTGTCGAAGGGTTAGGTGGTGATTTTTCTAAGATCTCTGGCTTTGCGGGTAAAGCAGTTGAAAGTATCAAAGGATTTTTCATCAACTTAAAAAACTGGATTGTCGGGTTCTTTGATTTTGATTTATTTGGTGGCATCGCAGAAAGCGCCAAAAGTATCGGCTCAGGTATTGCGAATACCGCATCGGATGCTTATGGGGTCGTTGCTGAAAATGCCGGAAAGGTTGCGGACAAAGTCAGTGGGTTCTTTTCTGGGTTGTTTGATGGTGACGGAGAAAAAGAAACATTAAAGCAAATTGGTGATTTCGGAACTGAAACCTTTAGCGCAATCGCAAGTACTGCCAAAAGTGCTTTTTACGCACCAGGCAAAGCGATTGATAAAATCTTTTCGGGTACGTTTGATGATGTATATGACAGTGCTATGAGCTCGTTTAATGAGATTTCTAGCGGCGCAATTGCAGGCATTAAAGATTTATCAGGGTTGATTTTTGATAGCTTTAAAAGTTCATTTTCTCTGGCGGCGGACTTTGCCTTGGATTCATTTTTAAGTGTTTTCGACAAAATTAAGTCGCTATTTAATCAGCTGAAAGATGGGTTACTAAGCATGGTGCCTGATTTCATGATCCCTGATTCAATGACGGCGAAAATTGACATGAGCGCCATTGAACAAGCTCGCGCTAAAACTGAATCACAAGTTATTTCGCAACCGAGCTACAACAACGTTCAAACAACGTCACAAGAAGCAACGGTCAACGTTTATACAAGTGACCCTGTTGAAGCTGGCAATCAAGTTGCAGACCAATTGAACGGGCAATTAGCATCAGCACGATATGGCGCCGCGCGCGGGGGGATGTGATGATTTTTGGTGCAGAGAACCCGTTAGGGACAGTTAAGAAAATCGGCATTGCTGGTTTTACTGGGTTTGCTCGTGTCCGTGAGTCCACATCGTACCGAGCAAACGCGCCTAAAAACGTGCTTGAAGATGGAAGCAATGCGAGTGATGACATTATCAATGACCCCATCAAGATAAGCATTACGGGTGTTGTTTCTGACTTATATGCGAACACATCGCCCACGAGTACTTCGGTTCTTGGTGTCGATGTTTCGACTTTAGGCGAGGTTACTTCGTTTTTGCCTGATAAAACGCAAGCGCAACTTCAAGTGATTGAGCAGATTAACTATCGAGCGAATCAAGTGATTGAGCAAGCTAATCGGGTTGAGCGTGCCGCAGGGGATTTATATTCGTTTGTCACAGGTTCTTCTGACTCAGTGAGCAAAACGCTTCAAGAGTCATTTATTGATCACATGGAAGCCATCTATTTCAACAAGCAGTTAGTTGATATTGAGATAGAAAATAGAACATACAGCAATATGCAAATTAGCTTTCGTCTTAATCGAGACAATAAAGTGAATGCCTATACATTCTCTATTGACGCTGTTCAAGTGTCGTATGTGAGCTTAGTGTTCGTTCCTGTTCAAGCGCAATATTCAAGCCCAAGCAAAGGCGTGTCGGCAAAGATAGCGGGCGCAACAGATAAAGGGGTTCAAAACCCAAGTGATACATCAAAAACGGATTCAAGTACATCTAGCAACCAGTCTAAGAGAAGTATACTCGGCACATTATTTGGTGATTAAATGGATAGAGTAATCAACATTTCAGATGAACCAATTCAAGACCATCATATTCTGATTGATGGTGTTCTGGTTGATGTTCAGTTGCGATTTATTCCAGTGGTTCAATGCTGGTTTATGAATGTAACGGTGGGTGATAAGTCAATCAACGGCGTGAAGCTAGCTTGTTCAACACTACATATACAGCATATGAATTTGCCATTTGACTTTGTTGTGTATGTGACCGATGAAACGAAAGTGGACCCATTTCGATTGGATGACTGGACAACTGGCCGCTGTGAGCTTTATGTCGTGACGAGTGATGAGATGGAATCGATACGGGGTGGCGCGGTGCCACCTTTGGAGGCGTGATGCTCGATACTCGCAGGTTTTATCGAAACTACAAAGCTGTTATTTATGTCACAGGTCAAGCAATTGAAATAATCCCACCTTTTGAGATGAGTTTTTCGGTATCCGAAAGCCTTGAAACCAAGACGCCGAATAAACTCTTACTGAAAATAAAAGGGCTAGCTCAAAATACTCGGTCAAGACTTGCTAAATCTGAAGATGACGGCAATTACATTCAGATTGAATTTTTTCTTGGGTACCAAGACTCAGTTCGACGTGTGTTCAAGGGCAATGTGAAAGAGTGTACTAGTTCGCGTGAGGGTGTTGGCTTTACGACAACGCTTAATTGCGAGGATGGCGGGCATGATTTTCGTTATGCCTACACAAGCAAAGTGATTGAAGGTAAGGATCATGCGATATCAGCAATCATTGATGATATGCCCAACACGGAAAAGGGGGCGATCACGCAGCAAGATTCATTGATACGGCCAAAAGTTCTTATCGGTAACTCATATGACTTAATTCAAGAGTCAAATCGAGGTAACCAGGTATACATCAAAGATGAGCGCTTAAATATCCTTTCCGAGCAAGAGACAACGGGTGTGAGGGCTGTTCTAGTTAGCGCCAAAACGGGGCTGCTTGATACGCCAATTTTCAAAGATGGCGCCATTGAATTTCAAACCATGTTTAACCCTGAAATTGAGATCGGCGGGATTATTAGTCTTGAAAGTTATTTAGCTTCCGATCTGGATGGTATTTATAAAATAACGCAAATCAGTTCAAGCGGCTCAACACATGGTAGTGATTATAAACAAACGTGTGCTGCTAAATTAACGAAAGACTATAAGGTATTACGATGACAGAAGATTTTGAACAAACTCAATCTTTGCTGATGTCGCAGGCCTTAGCGAACCTTCACACATCGACTGTCGTTAAGGTGATGAAAGTAGGCTCTGCGCTACTTGAAGTTAAACCAGTCATTGCGCGCGTGGTTGACGGCGTTGTAAAGCCAATGCCAACGCTCATTAAAGTACCTCGATTGGTCTACCAAGGCGGCTCATCTTTTTATTCAATGCCGATTGCCGTTGGCGATTATGGCATGTTGTTTATCACAGAGCGCTGCTTTGATAACTGGTACGCGGGCACTGATGATGCTAAACCGCGCGAAATGCGGATGCACGACTACTCAGACGGCTTCTATTATGGCGGATGCAATCCCGAATCAAAGCTTATCAATATCACTGACCGTATTCACGAGGTTGGCGACAAGCTGTATGAGGGCGATATTGAGATTAAAGGTAATGAAACGGTGACGGGTGATAGAAACCAAGCAGGTAAAATAACAGTCACTCATATAAACGCCACTAAATACAGTGCCGGTGGTACTGCTGGTGCAACCGGAAGTTTTGATCGGGTAACTGTTGTCAATGGCTTAGTGACGGGGGGCTCATAATGAAAGTAAGAGCTTTAGATAAAAATGATGACTGGACGTTTGGCCGAGGCCTTGTGAATTATATCGACGGTCATGATGCGATAGTTCAAAAAGTGATTTGCCGCATCCGCTCATTTAAAAATGATAATCCGCTGAATATGGACGAAAACATAGATTGGATAACGCTTCTTGGCGAGCGAAATAAATCTGATGATATCTTGCGAGAAGTCGAAAGAGTTACCTTATCAACGGATGGTGTTGTAAAAATTAACTCGATTACGCACGCCATTGATTACACCAAACGAACTGCGAAGATCTTACTCGATTTCGAAACTATTTATTCAAGTTCAACTGAAGAGGTTACGATCTGATGGCGTTTGAAATAAATCAAAATGGGGTCAGTGTTGAAGAGTTTTCAGCTATTTATGAACGATTGGAAACAGGCTTAAAGGACATATACGGCGTTGATATTGATTTAGACCAAGAATCGATTGATGGTCAATTGGTTCGTTTAATTTCACAAGGAACGCTTGATCTACAAGCTGCTATTGCTTTGATTGCGACGAGTGTAGATCCTGACGTTAACACTGGCCTTGCGCAATACATTATCGGCAAAATTGCGGGTATTCCACCACGTCCCGCAACTCGATCACAACGTGACTTAAAACTCATGCTATCTGCGCCGTTTACTCTATATGCCGGTTATACAGTTAAAGACCAAGACAACCAGAATTGGATTATCACAAATGATCAGCAACTTGTTGCCGGTGAAAACACGGTGACGTTTTATGCTGAAACATGGGGCGCAGTCACTGGATTTGAGTCTGATACATTTGAAGAAGTGACGCCAGAACTGGAAATTACAACAGTTGAAGCTTCAGGCGATGTACTAGTGGGTACAGCACAAGAGACAAATGAAGCTTATCGCCAGCGAAGAAACCGCAGTGTTCAAAATCCTGCCACGGGAACCGTCGGCGCGCTCTATGCGAAAATCGCAGCAATGACAGATGTCACTGACTTGATGATTTACGAGAACGACACGGATGTGTATGACAGCGAGAAAAATATTAATCCTCACACTGTTTGGGTGGTGTGCGAAGGCGGTGATGTAAATGCGATTGCTGAGGTTATGGTTAAACAACGAACAGCGGGCAGTGGCACAAAAGGCGATGTCACAGGTGTTTATGTCGAAGAAAGAGTCAGGCCAAGTGGCAATGTTCTCACAATCAATCACGAAATGAATCTCGACCGCCCTGAGTATGTTGATTTATATGTCCGGCTCACTGCGACGCGAACGGATCCAGACAAAGGATTTGATACAGGAACAATTAAATCTGACTTAGCCTCTGTTCAGTTTGAGATCGGCGATAAAATTTCTGCGGGTTCTTTATATCGTGCTGCATTGTTAAATAGTGATGGCTATTTTTACGTTACCGATCTGCAAGTCTCCACGGATAACTCAACATGGACAGATGAAGAACTTTTCCCTGGTTACGGAGGAAAATTTGTCTTATCCGAAGGTAATATCAATGTCACCGAGGGGTAATATATGGCTACTGATATTATTGATAAATATACAAGCTTCTTAATAAAACAGTATTACGAAAAACCAAAAGCTCGCGCTACAGTCGAGCTTTTTTTTGGCGAGTACCAACAGGTTGCTGATGTAGGTCGAGACTTTATCAATTGGCTAGATGTTGATACGGCGACAGGAATTTGGCTGGATATAATCGGTAATATTGTACAACTCCCACGACGCGTTCCTAACATTCTGACTCGAAGTTACTTTGGGTTTGATGATAACCCAGACGCAAAAGGTTTTTATGATCCTTTTTATCCAAGTATCACCTCCGCACCGTTTTATGACGGTAATTCAAGCGTCTATGGTGACTATCTTCTAGATGATGAAACCTATCGAAAATTAATAAAAGCAAAGATCGCAAAAAATAATGCCGCTGCTTATATGGACTCGGACGACAGGATCAGCATTCAAGATGTAATAGAAGCAATTTTCGATGAAGAGGCTCACGTCATTGACAATCAAGATATGACGCTGAGCTTATATGTTTCGGAAGTTGTTAGTGATGAATATTTAAGACTGGTAACACAACTTGATTTGTTGCCCAAGCCCATGTCAGTTAGCTATAGCGTCCACATGGTTTAAATTGGAGATAAGATTCAATGAGTAAAATAGAACGATTTAATGGCGAATTTCCAGTTTTCGCTCAAGATGCTACGGATAATTATTTATTCAATTTTGGCATGAGCAACAAAGAGGATTTCGACGGAACATTAACATCAATGATGAATGACCATTTTAAACTTGGTTGGGAAACATTACCGCCAAGTGGTTTCCCTCCAAAGCAGTGGTTTAACTCAAGCTTAAGGGCGTTGTCGCAGTCAATTGCTTATCTGCATCAAATGGGGGTGCCTGAATATAATGCATCTCAAACTTATTTTTTAGGATCTCAATGTATTTATAACGGGCAAGCATACACATCACTAAAAACTGACAATCAAGGTAACTTACCAACTAATGCTTTTTATTGGGTCGCTAATTCTAAAGTAGGTCATAAGCATGATGCGAGTGATATTACATCAGGCACCATAGATCAAGAGCGATTGCCAAGTTCATCAACATCGGAATCAGGAATATCACAGCTATCAAATAACTACAATGGCACAAGCCAAACCAAAGCGACAACTGAAAAAGCTCTGTCAGATGGTCTAAAAACCAAAGCAGCGAGTTCACATAAGCACGATGCGAGTGATATCAATAGTGGTACTTTTGACTCTAGTCGATTACCTACTGCTTCCACGTCCAAAAAAGGCGCTGTTGAATTAGCAACAGCTTCAGAAGCGTCAAAGTTATCATCAACAAGCCACGCTGTTACGCCAGCCGGTGTTAAATCTGCAATCAATCAGTTCGGCTTGGGAGCAGATGAAGTACCGCTTGTCAGTAATTTAGATACACCGATTCCGACTGGTTTTTACCTTTATACACCATCGACGATTGGCAACCCTGTTGATAGTGCAGATGGAAGTCTTTTACATATATCGCGTTCCGATGGTGCGACACAAATAGCATTTTCTACTCAGAATACAATTCAAGTGCGAGAAGATGATGGCAATGGGTTTAATGACTGGCAGAGATTTATTCTTGATTCAAATTTATCTTCAAGTTATTCAGGCACCAATGAGTTAAATGCAGTCAATGAAAAGGCACTGTCTGATGGATTAAAAACAAAAGCAGCCAGCTCCCATAAACACGATGCTAGTGATATTAATACTGGCACTTTGGATTCAGCCCGACTACCTACAGCAACAACTTCGAAAAAAGGAGCTCTTGAACTAGCAACGAACTCAGAAGCTTCAGACTTGTCATCCACAAGCCTTGCCGTTGCACCAGCAGGTGTTAAATCTGCAATCAATCAGTTTGGCTTGGGAGCAGATGCAGCATGGGCTACGTCAGCTGATGATTTAACGGAAAGTGGTTTTTATCGTCTGAACCCTAGTGATCCCTCAAACCCAAATGCTGGAGCCGATGGTGGATTACTTTTCATTGCGCGTGCAGATGGCGGTACTCAGTTTGCAAGCCCATTGGATGGTGAAGTTTATGTTCGTGAAAAAGATGATCCGAATGGAGACTGGAAACCATGGCGACGCTTAATCTTAGATTCAAACTTATCTTCAAGCTATTCAGGTAACTCGACGACAATAGCAGTCAATCAGAAAGCATTATCATCTGGTTTGGCTACATCAAAATCAACAAGTGCCAGAGGATATACTTTTTTGACAAATGGTGTCTTGATTCAGTGGGGCGCAGATAGTGATGGTGTTAAAAACTTTCCCGTCGCTTTTCCAAACGCTTGTCGAGCCACGCTTGCAACTGATAATGCTGACGGTGGCGATAACAGTAAAGTAAATATTAGTCCTGTATCAAAAACTCAATTTGAAATCGATACGGACGACAATGGTGTGATTTATTGGATGGCGATAGGATATTAGAATGACGTATTTATTTGATCCTGAAGAAATTACAGCATATCCAGCGGATATGATTCATTTATATGACGTTGATCGTCGTGCATTGGTTCCATTAACGGATGACGAATATACCGAGCATTTTATAAATCATAAAGAGAACGCAACATTATCAGTTACAGATGATAGAAAGCCTTGCTGGATTGATATCGACCCTCAAGAAATTTACGAGAAAAATGTCGCAAATGTTATGCAGCGTCGTCAGCGTTTATATGCTCAATATGTCGATCCACTTAACGCCGAAGCAATCATGATGCGTCGATTGGGTGATGAGGAAGGTGCGTTAATTAATGAAGAACAAGCAAATGCGCTGTATTTAAAAATCAAAGAAGAGCATCCGTTTCCGGAACCTATCGATAAGGATACTTTAGATGAATAAACTTTTAACAATTGTGACAGTGTTACTTTTGAGTGCGTGCTCAGCAGGCGTCGTTATTCACGACGGTGAGCAAGATATGCTGGTCGGTGATGAGAGAGTGAAAAGCGGCTGCTATGTGAATGTCGCTGAAAACTACACTGGAGTCGTTGACTACAGTTCAGACACATGCTCAGTGGTTGTAAATAAAAGCGAGTAAATAAAAAGACAAACAGATGAACAAGCAAGGATGCTCATTTGTTTGTTTTTTTCTTATGCTTGATTTTATGTAACCCCTAATGCTACCCCAGAGTAACGCTATAAATATAACTATTTGAATTGTAAAAATAAATATTACTTAACCGATTCCCGCCGCACGCTCCAATATTCTGTTTTTTCCTGTTCAGTTTTGTACTAAATACCTCCCCAACTCCTTGTTTTATAAGTCTTATCGTCATTCTGTTGTCTTATCTTGTTCAATCTTGTCCAGTCTTGTTTAGCTTTTATTGCTACCCCTATTGCTACCCCTGATGCTACCCCAGCGCTTTCTATGTGCTCGCTCCACCAAAGCATCATTTCACGCCTTCTTTTTAGGTAAGTTGTTCGATTATAAATGCTTCGAACTGTGTTCTTATCAACATGAGCAAGCGCAGCTTCAATCACATCACTTGGAAACTCTTGTTCATTTAAGATTGTGCTAGCGAGTGATCGCAATCCGTGCGCTGTGGTCCTATCTTTAAATCCCATCCGCTTTAAGGCCCGATTAACAGCTTCAACACAAGCATGAGCGCCTTTTTTTCTTGCCGCAGGGAAAATATAATCAGATGAGCGGTATGCTTCCATCTCTCTTAATATACCAATCATTGAAGGTGTGAGCGGTATTTCATGATCTCTTTTCATCTTCATACGTTCGCCGGGTATACACCAAAGCATCTTTCTAAAATCAATCTCACTCCATTTTGCTTTGGCTGATTCATTCGATCTCGTTATCGTATGTAATTGCCAAAGCGTTAAGTTACGAGTGATCTCAGTGATGTTTGCTTTATATATTGATTCGATAAGAAGAGGCAGTTCATGAGGCGCAAGGGCTGGATTATGTTTAACAGTTTTAGCTGGATATAAAAAACTAATTCGCTCGATTGGATTAAATTCAATTTTGCCATTTAATAAAGCAAGTCGCATAACTCCGTTTGCCAAATTACAAAGACGCTTCACGGTTTCAAGCTTTCCCTCTTTCGCTAAAGGGTCAAGCACAACTCTTAATACGCTTGGCTTCATTTCAGTGATCGGTAGATTACCAAACGCGGGCAATAAATAGTTTCTGAGTCTATCTTCTTGCTTTAAGTGCGTGCTTGGCTTTGTGGTTTGCCGCTTTAATAAAATATACTCTTCAGCAAACTTGCCAAAAGTATTGCTTAGCTCATCTTGAATCTTATCTGCTTCTTTTTTTCTGTTGTCGTTTGGGTCGATATTATTAAGAAGTAAATCTCTCGCCTCTGCTCTTCTTCTTCTTGCATCAGACAGTGAGACTTGCGGATACATGCCAAAGCTAATTTTGGTGCGTTTTTTTGTATATGGCGCTGAATAGCTAAACATCCACACCTTTGAATTGTTGCGCACTCTTAAGAATAAACCATCACCATCAAACAAGTTATATTCTTTTTCTTTTGGCTTGGCGTTTTTTATTTGAGAGTTGACGAGGGGAACTATTTTTTTAGCCATATATTAACCTTTGTCATTTACCTGCTTTTTCCATTTTGCGATATCCGACTCCCACCAACCGATAGAATTAGCGCCAAGGTTTCGCTGCTTTGGAAAGTCGCCTTTTTTTATCCATGAATAAATAGTTGTACGTGATTTTTGAGTGATATCCAGAACGTCACGCATAGTTAAAACTTTATCGGGCATAGACCCCTCCTTGAATATACTTCTGTTTGAGCGTGCGTCACCTGCCAAGTCAAATTAGAAATGGCAGTTGACATACTTATTGTTGATAAAAATGTGACTTTGGCACATATAGCGTGTGCGCTGTGCCGATCTTGAATGGATTAAAAACTAGGATTGTTTGTGGTTTCGAGTTACCGTTTTGTGGTACACCTTGATCGTCAATAAATGCCAGGCGACCAGAGACCGAGCCGTTAATTTTCTCACCATCACTGTAGATATTTCGAATTTCACTTACGCCTTTTAAAGCCTCATAAAACCAAGTCACACTGTGATCGTAGTTGAGCAGCATAACCACGCCTAAGCCATTTTCTTGCGCTTCAATTGCTTTTAATATCCACGGTTTTGGGTTCGAATAGGGTGGGTTACACCAAACATACTTAGCATCTTGGTGAATAGCTTTCACTGTGCTGGCCCAGTTAAAACTTAGGGCATCATCTTCTTGGGTGAAGTAAGTTTCAAACAAGTGATTTTCATGTGATGC
>JAOYNJ010000225.1:0-39493 GCA_025770055.1 Hippocampus barbouri
ATACGACGAGTACGTTGCTCGGGCGCGTTATTGGAAATTTGATGTAACGCATCAACTTGATCTTGGTCGCACCATTAATCAATCAACATTAGATTGGTGGGATAAACAAGACCCCATTGTAAAACGTGCTCAATTCACACCATCGTATAAGGACGTTACTTTAACTCAGATGATTCTTGAGTTTAAAGAGATGATGGATAAAGAAGGTATCAATAGAAATTCCATGGGTTGGTGTCGTGGTACATCTTTTGATTTTCCATTATTTGCTAACGTCGTTAATATGGTAAAAGACGATCTCCCTGATCTTGATTTGGATACAGGCATGTTCCCTTGTCCATTTTGGAATCAACGTGATATTCGTTCTTATTTGGCTGGCGTGTTTGTAGACGCCAAACAAACACGAGTCCCATTGCCTAAAGGGGTAATGGACGGATTCAGACACCATGATCCAGTTCATGATTGCGCTCGCGCGATCCTCCATATAAAATACGCTGATATGTACGCCGATGGATCAATGGACATTCCTGACGACAATCAGGTCGATCCTAATTGTAATAAATAACAAAACAACTAACCAACACAAGGTAATACAAATATGACAAAATCATTCCAAGAATTCGTCTGTGAAAAGATGTCCGTCGTTGATCTGGAAAAACGTCAAAGCGATCTTGAACGCGCAATGGCGGAGATCGCCAAGGATGTTAAAGAGTATAAGAAGAAGGGCGATACCGATAGTCTTGAAATTGCCCAAGATACTTATGACGTGTATAAGAAAAAACACGCCGCTGTGACGAAAGCTCTAAAAGGTAAGTAAGTGCTAAGGGATCATAGCATAGTTGATTAATTTCGTAAACTGAATAAATAAAGGAACAGCCATGTATAACCTGAGGAATATGCAAATGATCTCTTTAGACGAACATAAAGAAATTTATGAAGATGTTAATACTCTACACGAGTCTTTTACGGAAGAACAGATTGAGCTTGCCGAGTATTACAGCATCGATGAAGACCCCGTTACTCTACAGACCAATATTACCCTATACGACGCCAACGATGGCGTAGTGACCAATGTCAAAGTTGATGACTATGACGTCGCCGTTGCGTATATGGAAGAAAATTTTGATCTTGACGACGGTACTGACGCCGACGCTGACGCTGACGGGGTAAATGATGACGGTGCGGCCGGAGCTTCTCGTTACGGGCACGCATAATACCTATTGACAGCATGCTCCTTGGTTGATAATATAGTACCACGATCAATTGAGGAGCATCATAAATCATGAACATTTTCTTCGTACACCAAAACCCGATTGTTGCCGCACGCCAAATATGCAACGTGCACGTAAACAAGATGATCATCGAATCCTGTCAAATGCTAAGCACTGCACACCATTTGATAGATGGTGAGTCTGACGGTTTGATGAAACCTACCCATAAGAATCATCCCTGCAATATTTGGGTACGTTCCTCCAAGCAAAACTACGAATGGTTGGTTGCATACACTGAAGAGCTTTTCAACGTATACACTAAACGCTCAGGTAAAATCCATAAATGTGAACGCGAGCGAATCTCCGTTCTCAAGAATGCTCCTAAGGGTATTCCTAATAACGGATTTCAGATTCCTCCTGCGTGTATGCCCGACGAAGTAAAGCGCATTGACGTCACCGCTTCGTATAAAGCATACCTCAATGTTAAATACGCCGAGTGGCTCAACCGCGAACGGCCGATGAAGGTAGAGTTCACCTACGAAAAACCAAATTGGCTGAATCTTTGAAAAACCATTGACACAATCTGAAATCTGATATACCATAGATTTGTAAGTTAACGCAAACCACATAGGAAACAATATCCATGACTACGTCTAATGCATTCTCCAGGCCCAATCCTGTCAAGCGCAAAGCGGTATTCGATGGCATCGGATACGTAAACGACAACGGCGCTTCCAAATATTGGGGTGTCACTTGGAATTCCCAAACTGAGCGTTGGGTTATCTCCATTCAGTTCGGTTATCGCGACGCGGAAATGAAACGCCCGTTTAATCGCCTGTTCTACTTCAACGGTTGTAAAGGAACTGAAGAGCATGCAGCGCAGATCGCCGCATATCTCTATCCGATCCGTGGACGTATGGACAAGCTGCCCACTGAAGACTTCGTTATCACCACTCATGATCTGGTCCAATATGTTGTGAGTACCGCCCACAACAGTATTACCCGCAAGACCATGCGTAGGGGTACTGTCCCGACTATCAACACTCTCCCTGTCCCAGAAGATATTGAAGATGGCACTCAACCCGGGCATCAGTATGAGCGCAACGTGGTTGAATTCAAGAAGCCTGAGCCGAAGAAAGAACCAGTCCAAGCCGACCTACCTCTCGACAGTGCTTCACGTTACACCGAGTATGAGTATGATCTGATGATGGAACTGTTCGACGCATACAACGAAGGCAAGCTGAGTGTTGATGCGATCAACATGCTCAAGAAAATTACCCATATCATGGATTCGTAATCGCCCAAGAATCCGTTTAAAATCTGTTGAAGGGGAATCAATTAAGATTCCCCTTTTTTTTCATCTGGACTATATACAAGACATACTCTATTTGATAGAATATACATATTGAATCGATAAACAAACTGAAGGAATTATATTATGAATCTCGTTACTCGCACCAAGATCAACAAAGACAACGTTTGGATCAAAGCAATTGATACCGAAACCAAAAGTGAAGTAAAATTCTTCTACGGTGTTAAGTCGGTCCGTCTGACCACCAAAACCACTCCTGAAACAAAAGCCACCATGGCTAAGTTCGCCGAAATGATTAACGCTGACTTTGCTGAAAACCAACATCTGGCCCCGCAGGACATCATCGCAGGAATGGAGAAAAAATTGAAGAAAATGTTTGCAACCGTCTGAAATACTTGATATAATAGAATCACAGTCAAGGAATGGAGCAAATTGATATGACCAACTATGTTATGAATCGCCTCGGTTACTTCTTCTTCATCGAAGGTCTGGAAGTTGATAAGGAGAAGTTTGAAGGCTGCGTCTTCTTCGATACCTCATATGAACTCTTCAGCGCAGTGATCGAGAAACATGAGCTTGAATCTATCGAGGAAGTGGAAGGAAACGAAATCGTGATCAAGCATAATACCAAAGGCGAGATCATGATGTACGACTTCTGCGGCGCATCATATCTTGATGATTCCGTCTCCAAAACAATTTCTGAATTTGTCATGTAAAAACCATTGCATCAGGGCAAAATGCTTGATACAATAGAATCATGTTGGAAGGAACGGAAATCTTGAAAAATTTCTTCCAACATTTAGAAAAAAAGTTGTTGACCGGTTCTCAAAAACGCGATACAATATAATCATGGATTGAGGAATAACCCTCAACCAAAATTGAAAGGAAATTACATCATGGCTAAGCAAATCACTTCTACCGAAACCCAAATCGCCGTCGCTCTCGAAGTTCTGAAAATGGATGAGACTGGCAAAACCAAAGCTGACATTGCCAAGGAGTTCAATGTTTCTCCTCGCTCAGTCTCTCGCTACGCAGACAAGTACGAAGATGAAGCAATGGATCTTTACACCGCCCATGAAGAAAACGTTGAACTCGAGGCTGCATTCGCTCCGACCGAAGAAAAGGTTGAAGAAAAGGTCGAAACTGTTGAGAGCGAAGTCGAGGAACTTGAGACACTGAAGGAACAGTTCGAATCCGCAAACGGCGTTGACCAAGAACTTGATGTGGAAGACATCGACCGAATGGAAGAACTGGAAGAAAAGCTTGCAGCTGAGCTTGAAAATGCAAATCAGGAAGAACCGGTTAAAGAAACTAAGAAGGAAAAGGTTGCCAAGAAAGTCGAACCGAAAGCTGAAGATGAAGTAGCGACCGATCGTCGAGGCCGTCGCGGCCGCACCCCGAAAGGAGTTGCTTCAATCAAGAGCCAAGTTCTTGAAATCCTGACCAAGGCTCGCGATGAAAACAAGCTGACCAAATCAAACCGCGAATCGCTGATTGCCGATATCATGGAAGCAACCGGCCACGACAAGAAGCAAGCTTCCAAATACTTCGCCGGCTACAAGAAAATCGTCGGTGACTACCAAGAAGAACAAAACTAAAATAATCTGAAATAAACACTGAGGTGGATCTTAATTGATCCACCTCTTATTCGTTAAGGAGAAACAGAATGCTTATTATCGTTGAAGGTTTGGATAATACTGGTAAAACTACGCTGATTAAGGATTTACGCAAGAACCTTCTCACCGACCCCAAAACGACCTCTATTCACTGTACAACTCCACCCAATGGTTGTAACAGCCAATGGTCCGAAGATCACTACATGGGCGTTCTGAGTGTCTGCAATATGCTGGTACGAAACGGATGGACTGTTATCATGGATCGTTCGCATTTAGGAGAAGACGTATTTGGTCCGATCTTCAGAAATACAGATGCGGATTATATCTACGACATCGAACGTCTGTTTTTCAAAGATATAGAAGTCAAGTCAATTCTACTGATAGACGACCCTGAGAACCTTCAGAAACGAGAAGATGGCAATAGCCATTCAATTGATACTGCCATGCTACAAAAGGTCTCAGACCGCTTCGTAGAGGTGTTTACAAAATCAACGATTGTTGATAAAATGGTCTATCACGTCGGCAACGATGGTGGTTTTGAAAATATGTACCCAACAGTTAAAAACTTCATTGAACAATAAAAGGATACTTATGCAGAAAGTACAAGATGTTCGTAATCAACTAATCGCTAAACTTGAAGCCGAAGAGTTCGTTATAGATAAAACCGGTGTTAAGACTATTGAAATCCCAGGTCTTACTTTTATCGCAGATGAAGACTATATCGTTCGTGAAGCCAGTGGTGAGTATATCAGCCGTGAACTTGAGTGGTATAAGTCACAATCTTTATTTGTTGAAGACATCCCCGGTAAAACTCCGGCTATCTGGGAACAGGTATCTTCAAGAAATGGTAAGATCAATAGCAACTATGGTTATTTGATCTGGTCTAAGGAGAATGGTGACCAATACGACAACGTTCTTAAAGAACTAAAGACAAATCCGAATAGCCGTCGCGCTGTAATGATCTATAACCGTCCGTCTATGCATACCGATTATAACATCGACGGTATGTCTGACTTTGTTTGTACTTTCGCTAATAGCTTCCTTATTCGTGATGGTAAATTAGTTAGTCATTATATAATGAGAAGCAACGATCTAGTATTTGGGTATAACAATGACGTGGCGTGGGCCAAGTACGTACAGGCTGAACTTGCTAATGATCTAAATATTGAAGTCGGTGATCTTATTTGGACGGCGACGAGCGCGCACGTTTACGAACGCCACTTTAATCTAATCAAGGAGCTCTAATGGGAACATACGTAGTTGATATTGATGGTACACTATGCAAGTCTTTCCCTGGGTGCGATTACTCTAAGTGTGAACCGATCCAAGATGTTATTGACGCTACGAATAAAGCATACGATGATGGCCATGAAATCATTCTATTTACAGCTCGTGGCATGCGCAGTTATAATGGAAATGTAGAGGAGATCGAGCTGCACGTAAAACCCGTTCTGGAGGATTGGCTAAATAGACATGCCGTCAAATACCACAACCTCATTATCGGTAAGCCATGGGGGCCAGACGTGTGGTATGTTGATGATAAAGCTTTACAGCCATTCGAATTCATCAGTAAGGTAAATCAATGACAATTGCTATAATCCCAGCGGCGGGGCTTGCGTCCCGCCTGCGCCCTATCTCTAATGTTACTTCTAAAGCAATGGTGCCGGTTAATGGAAAGCCGGCAATTGCTTATATCATCGATGAAGTAAAAAAGTTCGCCGATGATATTCGCATCGTGTACGGCCATACCACTGACACTGTAGAATATTGTAAGCGTGCGTATCCAAATCTGAATATTAGTTTCTATAAACAAGAAGAACCGAAAGGGCCGTTACATGCAATATATAGTGCCCTTTGTCCTGTAGAAAATATGCTATATGAAGACGTTGTCGTTTGGCTTGGTGATACTATCGTTCTCGACTATCAGACATCAGACGAGTTTGAATGCCGAGTCGTATATGGCAAAGTAAACGATTGGAGTCGTTGGTGTTTAATTGATGATAATGGTGAATTGCACGATAAACCAGTAGATGATCCTAATACAGATCGAGCATTGGTTGGTATCTACCACTTTGGTACGACTTCTATTTTTACTAAACACGTTACGGATATTATTGAATCTGGGATTACCGTGAAAGGTGAATTCCAAATGTCTCAATTACTTGAACGTTATAGAGTCATTGAACAAGTAGAAACAAAAGAATGGTATGACTGTGGAGATTTCCCCTCTCTATACGAAAGCCGAGCCCGTCTTATCAATCGTCTTTCTAGGGCCGATAACCATTTATCGGTGGATACGGTATCCGGAACAATAACCAAGTCTGGTAGCCGATGCGAGAATGAAATTGAATGGTATAAGCTTGCGCCCAATCGTATCCGCCCGTTCATTCCAACAGTATATCAGTACGACGATAACGGTTACGTGATGGAATATTGCTCCGGCTCTTCTCTTCAAGATATTCTCGTATTTGAGAATCTAAAAGAAGACACCGTTGACTATACCATTAAGAAGGTTCTTGAAGTATACAATCGTTGTTTTAATACTCTACTAACTCGCCAGCATAAGTCGTCTATTAGAATGTGGATCGACAAGAACGCTAAACGCGTGGCTAAATATGACTATCGGTTTGTTAAAGATAATGACTTACTATACGTTGAAGCTGTTATAACATCCGACAAGTTTAGGGACTTAATTAAAAATAATAGATACGTTACGTGCATCCATGGCGATTTGCACTTTGGGAACATCTTGTTTGATTATAACACGGGCAAAGTAAAGTTCATTGATCCCCGTGGTAGCTGGGGCGGTGAAGTGACAAACGGTGGCGATCTTGAATATGATATTGCCAAGCTATACCAATCGGTCTATTGCGAATACATGTGGATCATCAATGATGTAGAAACCGATTACGAACTTCGTGATCAAATCGTTAGAATCCTTGACAATAAGTTCTCAGCGCAATATAATACAGATGCGCTCAAGTTAATGTCAGCGGTAATGATGTCTACTTGTTTGCCATTCCATAATGAAGATCCAAAACGTCAGAAACGTATTTGGGAAACTTCACTTAAACTTATTGAGGAGTCGTATGACAAATATAGCGTTTGCCAAGATCGGGAAGTCGATCAAATTTAAATCGGCATATAGCCCAATCGGTGGTGATAACGAAGCGCCTGCTATTTTTCAGGCGCTTGTCAACCATAATCCAGATATTACTTTCTATTTGGTTGGTCGTTCGGATTACAGCCGAATGAAAGAATGTGAGCGAGTTGAAATGTTCCCATACGATAATGTCGTGGACTGCTACGCTAATTGTAAGTCAGTTGTCGATAAACCGGACTATCTGATTGATTACTTTAAAGAAAGCGGCGTCGTTATTGATAGTGCAGTAATGATGATTGGTCAAATTGGTACAGTGACTATTCCTAATCGCACTGAGCAAGTTCGTAATCGCAATCTGACTGCCGCGGTTATTGATATGACCAAGAACTATGCGACTCCTATCACTAATTGGTTGAATGAATCAGGTGTCCCATGGATTGAGATTATCAACGATCCACGATACACGAAAGCCGCATCTCGTGACTTTATCGCTGAACCAATGGAATCCATCGGGCAATACGATTATACGTACCAACACAACCGGATCAAGTCATTCGACGATCAAGACCGCATCCTAGTCGACCACGATGTAAAATATTCAGGAGTGGAGACCGCTTTCTGTATTGGTAAAGACGTTCCTGATATTAAAAGCATCAAGAAGAATATTCCGTTCTGTGTCGTACTTAACGAAGGATCGCCATCTCGCTATGATATGCTAAAAGAATGGATACTTGACTATAACGAAAACGTAGAGATTTATGGCAAGTGGGAAAATGAAACGGCATTAAGCGATCCACGGTTTAAGGGAGCTGTACATATTGACGAAGCCCAAAAGAAAATCGCTCAAGCCAAGTATACTTTCATTATTCCAATTCGTAAAGGTTGGGTAACGTCTAAGTATATTGAAATGATCCATGCCGGATGCATTCCGTTCTTCCATCCAACATACGATGAACAGAAGCATATTAAAGTACCTGAAGAATTACGTCCTAAAAATCCAAATGAGATGTTTTATACTATCATGGAGTTGGAGAGTAATCCCGAAGCGAAAGCTAAACTACTTGACAAACTACAAGAGCTGCTGATCCCAGAGTTTTATGATGGATCATTTCTCAATTACACCATTATGAGTCGGTGTATAGATAATTACACCCCACCAGACTTAGGTAAATATAGCCATAAGAAAGTCGAGGTAAACACATTGTTCTAAGGAATCAACTATAATGAAAAAGCAGGTAATACTATTCACCACTCGTAGTATTACATCCGTGTTCAACAAATCATTGGTCGAGCAGATGGCAATGCTCGACCAGTTTAACACCGATGAATATGAAATTATCTTTTATACTCCAACCAAGACGAAAAAATCGGCGGAATATATAGAAGAAGTTGCTGGCATTCACATTGACAGAGTAATCAGCTATGCGGATGACTTTAGGCAAAAGTCGGCGTCCGTTAGCGATAGCGATACATGGCAAGATGTATATACCGATGACACTAAACATCCGGAACTTAATAACGTTAGCCATATATTCATGTTTGGCGGAATGCTATCGGCTAACTCGGGATTGGATCGAATTACTAATAAATTTGAGACATTCCTTAGTAATCATAATCAAATGGCGTTTATCTCCGTAGGTCAGTATGTATATGGTATATTCCAATTACTCAATATCGCAAAACGGAATGAATCGCAATTCTTTGAATTTTGTTATGACACTCTTGAAAATGGACTAGACCAAACTCCATTTGCTCCTAATAATTATCGCCGCTTGCATGGATATACGCATGCGTTACGAAACACCGAAAGATGTGATTCGTTGCAATATTACCTGCATAAGTATGGGGATAAGAACTCTCTATTTGAGCCCGAGAAGGTCTTAGATATTACGTTTGGTATGACTGTACTGACCAATCGTAGAGAACGTCAATATGAGGAGGTAGTGAATGCTCTAGAAGGTAAAGACTATAAGTTCTTTGTGAAACATAAGAAGAAAGACATTAACACGTTTGTACCACGGGACGAGTACCTCGAGTATATTAAGCAATCCAGATTTACTCTAATCGTTCCACCATACGATACTGATGTTATATCCATTTACAGATTCATAGAGTCAATATATAATAACTGTCTTCCGTTGATTACTAATGATGTAAACATCGAAGAGTTTATAAAGTGTTTTGACTTAGATAAAGATGCGGTAAATAGAATTGTTGTTAACTATGACTCCATTACAATCTTCCCAGAAGATGAACGAGAAGAACTACTTGAGTACTTCAAAGAAAAACTACTACACGCGTCACACGGTATCAATTTTAAAGGAAACTGAATGTCAAAGACTGATCTAACTTTTATCCCTATCATCCCACTAATCGGTGGGTTCCCTCTTGGCGCCGAAAAAGCAATGGGCAAACCTCCAGAGTTCGTTAGCTCATTGGATGGTTTTTGGAAAAACGATTCTCAGTATATGAACTATCAGAATAACACTCTTGGCCGTGATATTGAGTATCGTACCCTCGATCCTCTTGATCGTGACTTTAAAGAGAAGGTCAATATTGTAGTAGGTACACCACCTTGCGCTGCTCTATCCCAGCTTAATACGGGTAAAACTCCTGAATCTAAAGGTTCCGGTTGTGCCAAGAATGATTTCATGTATATCGCCGCTGAACAGGCCATTCATTGCTACCACGCAGACGCCGTTATTATTGAGAATGCTCCTGCGCTGTTCACTAATAAGGGCGAAGGCGTTGCGAAACGTCTGACTGAAATTGCTCAAGAGAACGGTTATTCCATCTCCTTCTATAAGACATCTACCGTCTATCATGGTATTCCTCAAGCACGCGATCGCTGCTTCGCTTTCCTATGGCGTCGTGAAACTGCACCAATTCTGAATTGGTACAAGCGTGAGCGCAAGACGTTTGCTGAATATCTAAAAGAAGTTGATCCTAACGCAATTCAACAAGATCTTATCGTGAATCCTAAGGTCGCCAACGAACCTTATTACAAGTTCATTCAGCATTACACTGGCAATCCTAACGCTCGTGAAGAGATCCATGCCGTTGGTAAGAAGACTGCCAATCAGTGGGTTGTTAAGAAAGGACTGATGAATGAAGCGCTTGCTTGGTTTAAAGAAACGGATAATGAACTTGGTGTTAAGCTAGCTGAACATGCCATCTATAAGTTCTCCATTGGTAAAGGTATTTGGGATGGTTCTGCTCATATCGCTATGGACCATACTCAAGCATGGATCGGCCGTAATATGAACGATACCATCCATCCAACTGAAGAACGTTCTTGTACTATCCGTGAATCTCTACATATCATGGGCTTCCCTCACGACTTTGAGCTTCTAGGTGGCCGTACCAACGCAAATCTAATTGCTCAGACGGTACCTTTAACTACGTCGGCCGACATGGTTGAAGAGGCAATGAAATTTATTAACGGTGAACTAGAGGATTCTGGTCATACACTTGTTAAACAGAATAACCATAACCAGAAAATCCAACTATTGGGAGATACGCCTAATACCAATACATTATTTTAACTAACTAGAGGTGAACAGCGCACTTAACTTAGTAGCCACTGTTCACCTCTGCCCGCAACGAAACCATCTGGCACGTGGTGGCATAACTTACTTTCTCCTGTAATTGGATTATGCCACCACTTCTTACCTCTGCCCCGTTCTTCATTTTCTTTCTGCCACGGTTTACTTGAAATTTTAACCGCATACCAACCGACATACGCACTATCAAACTTTGGCTTAGGGCCAGTTTTGCCTTTCTTTTTTAGTGTTAACGGTTCGCCATTGCTTTTATATGAAAGTTTTAGTTTGTTAGCAACATCCTTAGGCAAACCGTAATCCTCGCATGCTTTAATAAACCCACCAACCGTTTTAAGTATTACCCTATCTAGATTATCATAAACTATAAAGGTGCATGCTTGTGGGTTTTTGCTCCCTCTTTTCGATTTGCTATAGTTTTCCTTGGACTCATCGGACCTCTTGGACTTATACCAAGAGACTTCGTCACCGCGTTTCCCATAGTTAGGATGCGATTCTCTTTTCATTGAAACACCGAAACACCCGTTTTTACACGCTAAAGCCCTGTTAATATATAAAGGAGATTGTATTACGTTAAGTGACTTTTGAAATAGTAATTCCTTTTCAAGCGCGTCTTCTCTTGTAGCGTGCCTGCTTATAATGACCGTCTTAAATAGATGCGGATTATAGCGTAGCTCGTTTTCCCACGTGCTCTTATATAATTTAGAACTTACTGACCCGCGATACCCATTATTAATTTTATCGATGCTAGATGATCCTATATAAAAAGGCGGCATCTTATTTCCTTTATACGTAGTTAAATAAGTACAATAAATCAATTCGTTATCCATTGCTATCCCTTAATAGAATTGTTATAATTAAAACGCGTTGTTGGTATACAGATATTTATATATCGCAGATGTTAATCTCATCGCCCAGAACTGTACTGCAGCGGATATGGTCAGCGAGGCAATGGCGGTCATTAGAGGTGAACGTGAGGACTCCGGCATGCAATGTTTCAAACAGAACAACCACAATGAAAAGTTCATGACTCCACCCGCATTAAAGGTAAATGAACTCCCTGTATAATCAACGCATTAACGAAAATCGTATTGACTAAATGATATTGCGGGGTTAAAATTGATCTCGCAATATCGCAACAACATCTATATCTACGGAGAGCATAATGGCTGAATTCAATTCCTGCAAGGACCTCGTCAAGAACCAAGATCAAGTCTCTGAAATTCTTGAAAAGATGGAAGGTTCTTCCAATCCCCTACAAGATATGCTCGATATGCAAGAGCACCTCCAAACGACTTTGGCTGGTCGTCTACCAGAATTCAATATTGAACCATCCAATATCAAAACCAAAGGCGAACTCGTTACTTGGGTAGACGGCAACTTTGACGCTATCATGGACGAATATCGCGAGCTCAAGAATTCTATTGGTGGAATGAGCAACGGTGAAAAGAATGCATCCGCTGTTTGGAAGAAGTGGAAAAGCAATCACGGCGAAATGCGTGAAGAGCTCCTAGCAGATATGAGCGATGATGATCGTACAGAAATGCTAATGGAATTCATTGATATTTGGCATTTCGTTCTGAATATGGCTTTAGGCATGGGTATGTCCGCTGAAGATATGTATCTGCTTTACTTCCTCAAGAACAAAGAAAATTACGACCGTTACACCAATCGTAATTACTAATAGATACAAGGTATCGTAAGGTTGTTATAATAAGGGTTGGGCTTCGGTCCAACCTTTAAAGTCTAAAAAAGGATACTTAATTTGATCTATACATTCTACAAACAAATGGGTTCTCGTATCTTTGTTCGTTATAAGACTCAAGACGGATCAAAGACAAAGAACAAAATCGTAGGTAACTATGAACCAACTTTATACGTAAAATCCGAAGAAGAAACTGACGTAACGTCCATCCATGGTTATCATCTAAAACCGGTCAGGTTTGATTCTATCCGAGATGCCAAGCAATTTGGCGAGCAGTACAAGGGCGTAGATAACTTTGTCGTAGAAGGCAATAGCGATTATTCAAACCAATTCATGATCGACCTCTATGAAGGACAGACGCCTGACTATGACGAAAACGAAATTCGCTGTGGCGCGTTAGACATCGAGGTACAATCTGAAGAAGGTTTCCCTGAGCCTGAAGAAGCGCGCTGGCCGGTAACGGCTATCACAATTCATGATTCTGTTGATAAAAAGTTCTATACGTTTGCGCTAAAGAACGATGTTGGAAACAGCTGGGACCAAGGAAAATCCCCAGAGATTGTCTCTTCGCTCAACGTTGAATACTTTGAGTTTGATAAGGAAGAAAATCTATTAAGGTCATTCTGTTCTCATATGCAGGATACTCAATACGATCTTACCACAGGTTGGAACTCCGAATCATTCGATATGCCATATATCGTTAATCGTTGCTTCCAAATTCTTGGTGAAGGTTATACCTCCAAGATGCTGTCTCCGTTTAATAAGATTGAGTTTAGGGAAGTAAAAAGCGCATACGGAAAACCTGCAATGGTCGTGGATATTATGGGTCTACCTCATCTTGACTACATGCAGATTTATAAAAAGCATACTTATACTCCTCGCGCGGCCTATCGCCTAGACTTTATTGCAAATGCTGAGCTAGGCGAACGTAAGCTATCGTACGAAGAAGCCGGTTCTCTAAAACAGCTATACAAAACTGACTTCCAATTGTACATAGACTATAACATCCAAGACGTTAACATCATTGTTCGTTTGGAAGAAAAGCTTGGTCTATTGTCACTTGTATATGCGATGACGTATTATACGTTATCTAACTTTGAAGATACGATGGGCACCGTTAAGATTTGGGAAAAGCTGGTTGCTAAGTATCTCTATAACGTTGGTAAAGCTCCATTATTCCGTGGCGCCGGACGTGCAGGTCGAGACTTTGAAGGTGCATTCGTAAAGGACGTGGTCCCAGGTCGATATAAGTGGATTCTTAGTCAGGATTTGAACTCGCTATATCCACATATCGAGATGCAATGGAATATTGGGCCAGAGACTCGCGTTGAATACGACGATCTACCGCAAGAGTTGATTGACATTAAAGAAAATCATACCTTTGACGATATACTCAATGATCGTATTGATCTTTCGCCTCTAAAGAAATATGATGTAACGATGGCGGCAAACTTTGAATTCTATCGTCGTGATCAAATGTCATTCTTCTCTGCGATCAAACGAGATCTTTATAACAACCGTAAGAAAGTCAAACGCGAAATGCTTGACTTTGAATCTGACGCTCAGAAGGTCGACAAGGCCCAGAAAAAAATCCTAATGGACAAGGCAGCCAAATGCAATTCCATGCAGATGGGGCTTAAAATCCTACTTAACGGCGGTTATGGTGCCTTGGCCAACAAGTACTTCTTGTACTACATGGTTGAGAATGCTGAAGCCATCACAATGTCTGGGCAATTGGTTAACAAGTATACCGCTGGTAAATTGTCCGAGCGTCTAAAAGAAATGTTCAATACTAAAGGTATCGTGTGGGTCGCTGGTGATACGGATTCCATGTACTTGACTATTGATCCGTTTATGAAGACGGTAAAAGAAACTGATATTCAGAAGAAAGTGGATATTGCTGATCGTTTCTGTAAAGAAGTAGTTGATCCGATCATTGACGAGCTGTCCAATCATATCTGTGATTATGTCAATGGATATGAACAGAAAATGAAGTGGGAACGTGAGGTTATCGCGGAGACTGCCATCTGGGTCGCTAAGAAGAAATATGCAATGCACGTATGGGATTCGGAAGGCGTTCGTTTCACGGGCAAACCAAAAATGAAGCTAACTGGTTTGGAGTCAGTCAAATCTTCTACGCCTGGGTGGTCGCAAGAAGTACTTGAGCAGTGTTATGACTTTGCATTGCGCGATGCGAAAGATGAAATGTACGATGCGCTCGATGACCTTGAACAGCGATATATGAAATATGATCTGAATGATATTGCAATTCCATCGGGAGTTAATAATATTGGCAAGTATATTGATGATATTAACGGATTCGTCAAAGGTACGCCAAAACATGTTAAAGCCGCGATCACTCATAACCGAATGATCGAGAAGCTAGGATTGGTTGACATTGAACCAATCACTCATGGTAACAAAATCAAGTGGCTAGAGCTCAAGATGCCCAATCCAACGGGAAATGAAACTGTGGCGTTTGATACCTATCTACCACGCGAGTTCGGCGTTGAGAAATATGTAGATAAGAGCGCTCTTTATGAACGTTCGTTTAAGAAACCGTTGCGGATATTCCTAGACTCAATCGGCTGGGAACCTGAGCGAACTAACACACTGTTCTAATTTACATAGTACCGAACCGTTGATATAATAAACACTCGGTTCGGCGCATATATCAAGAGGTAATAATGAATACAACTTTAAACGTTAAACTCGAACAAGGTATGACTGATGAACAAATAGAGCAGTATCGTTCCATTGTTGAATGTGCTTGCGGCGACAATGAAGTAATAGTCTCACAATACTTTACAATGGATGGTCCCGCAGCGATGCTTCAAGCCCAGTTTTCGACAGACGACATTGACCGATTGAACTATGCTCTTAAAGTATTACATGCTGAAAATACTAATGAAACTAATCACCATAGACCATTTACAGTTTCCATTGAAAACGATATAATTGATCCTTCTCTGGTAACACTATTCAACTCAAGAATTACTCCCGTAGAGAACAACATGGTTATGATGGACCATATTATGTCCGTCATGGCATCCGATCTACAAAAGCAAAAGGAGCAACTTGAAGCTGTTCATAACTTCATCCAAAAATCTGGTCTTCTCAATTATAAATCAACCATGTCCGCTCTGATCGAGGCAATTGGGGATACTGGCTTAATTGATAAGGCCAAATTCAAAGAAAGTCTAACTAACCTACCAACAACCCACTAAGGAAGCATTAATATATGTCACTAGCAACGCAGTTCATCAAGTCCGCAAAGAAAAAGAAAGGTTCTGGTCAGCTATCTGCTCTAACCAAACAAGGAGTTAAGTATCATGATACCGGCATTCCCGCTCTAAACCTTGCGTACGGTGGTTCACTTGACGCGGGTACACGATTCGGTATTACAACCCTTGCTGGCCGCTCCAAAAGCTTCAAAACTCTGTTCGGATTGATTTCCGCAAAGGCATACCTCGATGCTTATCCAGAGTCTTATCTACTGTTCTACGATTCCGAAGGAGGTGCAAGTTCCAGTTACTTCGAATCAGTAGGAATTGATCCTGAGCGAGTTATCGTAACTCGTGTAATGAATATTGAAGAGCTCAAGTTCGACATGATGGAAAAACTTGAAGCTATTAAAGATCACTATGACTCTACTAAAGAATATGAACGTTTCGTATTCCTAGTTGATTCCATCGGCAACCTTGCATCAATTAAAGAAGTTAAAGATGCTCAGAAGGGTAGCGACGCAACCGATATGGGTACTCGTGCTAAGTCACTAAAGGCATTCTTCCGTATCATTACCCCATATTTTGATATGTACGAGATGCACGGTATCTTTATCAACCACGTAACATCTGATGTATCTGGTATGGGTCGTGATACTATGACTGGTGGCCAAGGTGTTATGCTATCAAGTAATGAAGTGTTCATTGTTGGTAAACGTCAAATTAAAGAAGGTACTAATATCATCGGTTGGCAGTTTATTCTGAACGCTGAAAAATCTCGTGATATTCGTGAACGCGCGGCTATTCCATTTGAAGTAACATACGATGGTGGTATGGATCGTTATTCTGGTCTACTTGACATTGGCATCGCGAGCGGCTTTGTTCTCAAACCAAAACAAGGCTGGTATACTCGCAAGACCGTTGAAGGCGATAAGAACTGGCGCCGCAAAGAAACTTCAACCGCTGAATTCTGGGACCCACTACTCAATGATCCAGAGTTTAAAGCCGCAGTCGCTGATATGTATAGGCTGAACGGTGGCAATACTCTACTACAAAGTCGTATTGATAGTATGCTAGTTGAAGATGATCCAAATGCCGACATTGAGTTTGATGAAAACACGGGCGAGATTCTCAACCGCCTTGATTGATAGATAATGGATAACGATATATAATAGGACCACTGTTGGGGAGAGCGACAATGTTCTCCCCAACAATTGCATCATTACTTAAGGAGCACTATGAACCAAATCGAAACATCTATCTTCAAGGGTTTACTATATAATGAGGAATATGCAAGACGCGTTTTTCCGTTTCTTAAAGACTCGTATTTTGAAGGTTCTTATCGTACACTATTCGCCATCTATAAAGATATCTTTGACAAATATAACAAAGCGCCGAACTTAGAGGCATTAGCCGTTAGTCTTGGTAAGGAATCTATTACTGAGCAAGACTATTCTGATATTCTGGATATTGTCACTGACATTTCCAAAACAAAAGAGGAATTGCCTGATACAGATTGGCTTGTAGACGAAACTGAATCGTTTTGTCAAGATAAAGCATTATATGATGCAGTTTATCAATCTATCAATATCATGGAAGGTAGTGATGAGAATCATGATAAACACGTAATACCAGACCTCCTTAACGATGCCCTCGGTGTATCGTTTGATACGTCCATTGGTATGGAATTCTTTGACGACGCAGAGCGGCGTTATGAGCTATATACAGCGGAAGATAACCGAATCCCATTCCCACTAAACGCTCTAAACTCTATCTCCAATGGCGGTCTAAAGAAAAAATCGTTATCTGCTATTCTAGCTTCAACCAACGTTGGTAAATCAGCGATGATGTGTTATCTTGCTGGTGAGTTTCTTAAAGCTGGTATTGATGTTCTTTATATTAGTTTGGAAATGGCTGAAGAACTAATTAATGAACGTGTTGAAGCTAACCTTATGGATATTAGTACAGATGAGTTGCATAAGCTCGATCGTAAAAAATATCTTGAAGGTATTAATAGCATTAAGAGCAAAACTAACGGACGATTCTTCTCAAAAGAATATCCAACAAGTTCCGCCCATGCCGGCCACTTTAGACATCTACTTAAAGAGCTAAAACAGAAAAAGAAATTCAAGCCACAAGTAATCTTCATTGATTACATTAACATCTGTGCTTCTTCTCGTTACAAGTCTATGTCGGGTGTCAATTCATACTCGTACATTAAAGCAATTGCTGAAGAGCTTCGCGGCCTCGCCGTTGAGTTTGATGTACCAATCATGACAGCAACTCAGACGAACCGTTCTGGTGCTAATGAAGATCGTCCCGATATGACTTCAACATCTGAATCGTTTGGCTTACCCGCGACTCTTGATTTCTTCATTGCTCTAACAACCGATGAAGTAATGATGGATAACAATCAACAGATGATCCATTTGCTTAAAACACGCTGGGGTAATAAATCTCAGATCAAGCCTCAAATGGTACATATCGATTTTGACAAGATGCGTTATTCAGACATATCCGATGGCGGATCGACCAGAGATGCCGCGGTTGCTGAAGTTAAGAATAGCGTAGGCAAAGGTAAGAAGCCAGCGCGGAATTCATCAATCGACGAAATTAGCTGGGATTAAAGAAATTTGCGGGAGTGGTTGACAGCTACTCCCGTTTTGATACAATAGATTCGTTGATTGGAAAAGGAACTTATATAATGGATCATTACAAACGTATCGAAGCGATTCTCCAGGAAATGGCCGTCGAGATAATGAAGCCATACGACGGCAAAGCTGATAATCAATGGTACGGTTCAGCCGACAAATGGAAAATCAGAGTAGAAAATCCAGAATTTGGTAATCTTGGAGATTGTTCGTATCAAGAACGGAAAATCCGTATCGCGAAATGTGTTATTGACTTGAATGACCAAGCACTGTTGATTGACATTCTTCGTCATGAATGTGCACACGCACTCGCGGGATTAAAGAAGTCCAAGAATGGGAAACGCTGGGATCATCATGGAGCTCATTGGAAAGCTTGGGCGGTACGATTAAAAGCCACGCCTAAAGCAATAATGTACCCAAATGATCATGCGTCACTGAACTACTTATAGTCCATTGACAACATGTCCGATCTTTGATAGAATGGAACTATTGAAGGTCGGACCATATATCATAAGGAATTATATCATGTCTGGTTATCTCATTTTAATTATCGTTGGTATCGCTTTCTTTATTGGAATCTGGTATATGACCATTCGCGATATGGACATTGAGCTCCAGAACGAGCAATATATCGATAATGACGAAGAATTGGATTGACATAGGAATCTATATTATGTATCTTTATCGAATCGTTGACAAAAATGGAAACGGCATGTATCGTGGCGGCGACGAAACAGGAGAAAATTCTCTGTGGTTTTCTTCAGCCAATCTTCTAAAAGAGTTTGGCTATGATTTTGAACTAGACGATGAACAACGCCATCCATTTCCACAGGATTCTTATATACTCTACGAGCGTATCAGCTCGCATGTTTGCTTTTCTATTGATTTTATCAAGTTCGCATTTCCTTCTATGTGTGCGCTAAAGCAGTGGGTGTATACCCCAGAGCTCCGAGTGGCAATGAGCTTGATGGGAGGTAAGATAATCAAGCTAGAAATTCCGGATGAGTATTGCGCTTCGGATGGTACACAGGCAATATATCAGTATAAGTACGAAAAGATAGTAAAAACCTTTAACGTAGATGAAGAGGAACCAGAAGATGAATGAACGTAAGCTTGCGACTGTGCGAACCGTCAATGAAGTAATCAAGCATCCAAATGCAGATGCGTTGGATCTTATTACGGTGGATGGTTGGAACGTAGTAGCCAAACTGAATGAATTTTCTGTGGGAGACAAATGCGTCTTCTTTGAAATTGATTCTTATCTACCGGCCGATGATCCACGTTATGCGTTCATGGCAAAAAATGCTAAAAAGCTGCCGTCGGGCGAAGAACGCATTCGTCTCAAAACGACGAAACTAAGGGGCGAGCTCTCCCAGGGTTTGGCCCTGCCTATTGATATGTTCCCAGAGGTAGAAGGCCTTGATGAGGATTCTACAGGGCTAGATGAACGGTTGAACGTTATCAAATACGAACGTCCAGAACCGCAGGCGGCTAATGCGGCCGGTAATTTCCCCAACTTCATTCCGAAGACAGCCGAACCTCGTGTCCAGAACATCTATAACAAGATGTGTAAGTACAACAAAGAAGATGAGTATTACCCAACCTTGAAATTGGATGGTTCTTCTTGCACCATCTTTGCTCTAAATGATAAGCGCTATTGGTCGGATGTTGAAACTCCACATGACATGCTTGGTCCAATTAAAGATGGTAATGGTGAAGTCACTGATGAAGTTATGCAGCTACAAATTGGTTTGTGCTCTCGTAATCTGATGCTAAAGTACGACGAGAATTCCCATTTCTGGAAGGCAGCCGAAAAATCTGGAGTTATTGAAACTCTTCAGATCGTGGGGTATAATGGAAACATTGCCGTCCAAGGTGAAGTATGCGGCCCTGGGATTCAAGGCAATAAAGAAATGCTCAACGATTTTGAATTCTTCGTATTCAACATCTGGGACATTGACGAACAGAAATATTGGAGCTGGGATCGTGTCCGTGAATTTTGTCAAAGCAACCATTTGCAATACGTGCCATCTTTGGCCAAAGCAATGAAACCATTCTCTGACTTTAAAGATCTTGATGATCTACTAAAGTTCTCCGATGGCGAAAGTATTAATGCAAAACGCCGAGAAGGTATCGTTTGGAAATCGGTAAATAGCCAGTCTCGTACACCGAGCTTTAAAGCTATCTCTAACGCTTGGCTCTTAAAAACTGGGGATTGATATGCAGAATATCTATTGGACTGGGGTTGGATCGCGCAACATCAGCGATTTTCATGCAAATCTGTTATACATACTTGGTGAACGATTTGCAAAGGAGGGGTTCATTCTAAGGTCAGGTAAAGCCAATGGTGCAGATACCTATTGCCAACTCGGCGCTCAGTCCGGAGAAGGGAATATGGAGATATTCGTGCCGTGGTCTGGCTTCTCATCGGACAATACTTCTTTAACTTCCGAGTTTGACATTACGCCATCATCGGTTGATAATAAACTCATCAACGCGGCGTGGGATATTGTTAAGCAGGTTCATCCTGCGCCAAATAAGTTGAGCAACGCAGGTCGTAAACTGCACACGAGGAATGTGTTCCAAGTTCTCGGTAATGATCTTAAGACACCAAGTAAATTCTTGGTCGCGTGCTCGGAACCAACGACAAATGGAGTAAAAGGAGGCACTAATACTGCGTGGCAGATTGCCAAGTTGTATGACATCCCATGCTTCAATATTTATCCAATTGCCAATAACAGTCTCTTTGATGAAGACGATGCTTTTAATGAAATTATGAACATTATTGACATCGCTGAATAACCCGATACAATATACACCGTAACATCAACCAAACCAACGGAGTTTCAAATATGTCTGACGTAATCATCCCATCCTCTCCTGCCGATCTCAAAGCTCTAAAAGATGGCGTCGACGAGCTCACCAATTCAATGGCTCGTATGGATGCAGAGCGTGAATATCAGAAAGAGTCAATTGACGCATTGGCCGAGAAGTTTGGTATCAAAGCCAAATATATTCGTCGTATCGCTAAAGAAGCTCATAAAGATACATACGAGAAGAAGGTTGATGAAGAAGAATCATTCCAGCAACTATTCGAATCCGTAATGAAAAGCTAAACAATCTGACGGCCCACTGGTGCCAATTGGTGGGCCATTTAATAAGGAAGAGATATGAGTGCAGTAAAAATTGTAGGTTCGTTTGTTGCCGTTCTTGCGGTCGGATCGGTATTGACTGTGGGTGGCTGGGCGTGGAAATACTACACTGCTCCAATCAAAGGAACGGTCGATGCTGAGGTTCAAATCGAATCGGCGGAGAGCCGAATTCAGAATTATGAAAAGTTCTTCGATCTTTGTGCCGTTGCACAAACTCGCCAATCCGCATTACAAGCTCAACAATCCATGCTCGAAAGCGCAGAGGATAAAAAGGAACGATCTCGGATTCGTGCAAATATTGCAGGAATGGATGCACAGCTTGATCGCGCTGTAAATCAGTATAACGTGAATGTCCAAAAGACCTACACACAAGCCCGATTCAAATCTGAATCGTTGCCGTATCGTCTGAGTGCTGACCAACCAATCATTTGTCAATAAGGAATACATCATGAAATTTAAAACTCTATCTATCGTTGCAGTCGCTTCCGCCCTTGCCCTAACCGGCTGTAAAGTTGAATCTAGTCCTACTACGTCGCAGGAAGGGCAGCAGCAACAAGAAGCTATTATGAAGCGCGCTACCGCCGTCGTGCCAACTTATCAACCGACAAATTTCCTTTCTCGGAAAGCGGTTGATAAGTGGATGAAGCGCATGGATATTCCCGACAAGACCTTCTTCATCTATCTCCTCGGCAACAACGGTAGCCATATTGGATATTATGTCGGCCAAACTCGCCCAATCAGCGTTTGTACGCTTCTCACACCGCCTGAGCGACTTGAACGTGCTGACCTCGGTCGATCCTACGGCGATATAAAAATGGCTTCCCCAAGTCTGGATGGCGTCTATGGTAAAGGTGGTTGCGAAAGCTACTTCTTCTTTGACGCTGCAACCGATGCATACGTTGAAATCCAAGGTCTTAACTTCTTTGTCTCTGACCAACCACTCAATATCGATGCCGACCCGATCAGTGTCGTAACTCAATAACAACAAGCATGCCCTATATGAATTTACGTATAGGGCATCTTACCTATTGACATATATACGATCTCAGTATACTATAGACTGGTCAATTAAACTGAAGCGGGAAATTTATCATGGAAGTTACACGTAAGCGTATAGAACAGGTCCTTGTCCCAATGTATAGTGCGGCGCTCAAGCTAGCCATTGGCGACAAAAAAGAATCGTACAAGCAACAAACCAAATGGTTCTATATCAAGCTAAACGAATTTATGGGTATCAATGCTCAGCTTACTTTGGCCGTTCTCAAAGATGCGCGCTTCAGCTTTGAGAACAGATGGCCAGGTAAGATCAAAAAAGCGAAGCTTGAAGGAAAATATGGCCGTGTAGTTAACCTGTTCGATCCAGAGAATCCTTCACGTCCAATTCTTTTAGAAACAAATAAAGCACAACCTAAAAAAGAAAAGGTTGTTCTTGACCGTAAGCGTTGGAGAGTCGTTCGGTTTGATGCTTTTCTCGTGTATGGGAGCTACTGCGCATGCTGTGGCGATCGACCGTCCAATGGTGCGATTTTAACGGTTGATCACGTAAAGGCAAAAAGCAAGCATCCTAAGCTCATGTATGATATTCGTAACCTCCAAATTCTTTGCGTCGACTGTAACGAGACAAAGGGTAATTGGAACGAGTCCGATTTTCGTACGCCACTGCAGCGCCTTAAAGCGATCGTCGCGGTTAAATATCCGTCAACTATTAAGGGATACTAATGTTCACTTTACTCGAATATCTATTCCACGGACACGCCCATAAGTGGGAAATTATTAATCAGGGACCATTGACCGTTAATACCATGACAGGCAAAAACGTCGGTACTCGTTACTATATGCAATGTAAAGTCTGCGGAACAGTCAAGAAAAAGGATCTAGCATGAGTCATACAGATTTCTACGAAGCATATCATTATCTAGAAGAGCACATTTATTTCCAGCATCCACAGTACGATCGTCTATCAGTGTTCGGAAAGAATACAGATATCATGGTTGTTAAGGTGAATCCTATCACAAAGGAAATATCCGAAGATGACTATATTAACACCGAAACCGCCGTGTGGCTAGAGACGGGAAAATCATTCCTTAATGACGACCCTATGATTGGACCTATTGGAGAAATGGGTACGCATGATTACCTATTAGACTGCGGCGCTCCTACATATGAAGAAGCAATCATTAAGTTGGCAAACCAGTTAGACGAAACATATCCAGAACTAAAGGAACTAAAATGAAACAAGATATCTGCACTGAGTGTGAAGGTACTGGGTGGTTGCACTACGGTGAGGATACGATTACAATAGGTTCTGGATACAAACACGACTTAAGCGATCCAAACTATGGCGCAGTCGTAAGTATCGAATGCGAAAAATGTAGTTCAATTGATATTAGTGAAGAGGATAATTAATGAAAATTCAGGGCGCATCAAACGAAGTTCTGACCAACTCCCAGAACGAATCCAAGTTCACGATTAATGCATCTGCCCAGGCATTTAAGATTCTATCTGATGGTCTATATGAACACAAGATCGCGGCTATCATTCGAGAACTATCTTGCAACGCGTATGATGCTCATAAAATGGCCGGTCGTGAAGACGTCCCATTCAAAATCGTTCTTCCAAACGATCTGCATCCATATTTTGAAGTAGAGGACGAGGGCGTTGGCCTTGATGACGATGGGGTCCGCGAGGTATATACTTCTTACTTCACATCAACCAAATCCGATTCAAATGAAGCCATCGGCGGCTTCGGGCTGGGTTCAAAGACGCCATTCGCCTATACAACGTCGTTCAACATTCGTGCTCGGAAGGATAATGTAGAACGTCTATACTCCGCTTACATCGGCAACGATGGCTCCCCTTGTGTCAACCTCATGTCCGAGCGCGTTACGGACCAGCGCGATGGTGTGCGCATTACCGTACCCGTAAAGTCACAAGACAAGCGGAAATTTATCGAGGAAGCGAAATTCATTCTTTCCTTCTTCAAAACCAAGCCCGAAGTGACCGGGGACGAATTTGCCTTTGCATACCCCGACGTTTTCAACACACTAGAAGAACACGGTATCGCGACCGTTGAGCGCACGTATACAAGGTCTAGCCTATATACTGGTAATTTCTTTATCGTTATGGGTGGAGTTTGTTATCCTATCAGCGATCACTATGTTCGGTATACGGTGGCCAATGACTATCTGAACACAGTCGTCATGGGCAATTCTTATCGGAACGTGACATTCATCAAGTTCGATATTGGTGATCTCGAGGTTGCGGCTTCCCGAGAAAACCTATCGATGGATGATGAAACTGAAAAGGTGTTGAGGCAAAAGATCTTCGAGTTTGCCGAAGGCTTGAAAGAAAACGACCAGAAGTCTATCGATGCAATGACGAACGTTATTGAAGCTATTCGATATGTAAGAAATGTTTACGGTACAGGTCCTATCTTCGATTCGATCTTTGAATATCGTGGGAAATCATTGCGCGGTTATATGCGCAAACACAAGCTGGGCAATTTCGACCGAGTGATGCTTGCATTTGATACGTCAAGTCGAGGAACAAAAACACTCAAGATGACCCGCCACAATCAAGGCGTTCAGCTTAGTAAACTGATCGAATGTAAGAACCTGGTCGGTATTTACAGCAACAAAACCTACGATGATTTTGATGACATTCCGGCACTTCAAAAGTACATTCGTGAGGTGTCAGAGAAAAACGATGGTTACGCTACCGAAAATATGACCGCAGTGTTCAATGGTCCCGTCTCGGATACGCTCAAGAAGCGCGTAGAAGCGGTCGTAGGCGTGGAAATGGATTTGGTGTGTATCGATGATTTGAAGGAACGAGATCGCCTAGAACGTAAGGCTCTGCGTGATGCGGAACGTGCGGCTAATCCTAAAGTTTCTGTTGTAGGGCCCACGACCAAGCTAAAGGAAACCACTTGTCGCGGTGTGTCAATGTCGTTTAAAATGGTCGGCAAGATGGTGGATGGGAACTTCAACAAATCAGAACGAATTGATTTGACAGATACCAATACCACATATTATCGCGGCGAACGTAATTCACAAACATACTATGAAGGCGTCCGTATCAATCGCCACCATTCGGTATCTACTCACGAAATGGGAAAAATCTTCAACTTCTTAGGTTTCGAACCAAATGAACGGAAACTCATTATTATGGAAAACACGATGAACACCAAAAAGCTAGCCAACAACGAAGTTCCTCACGTCGAAGATATTTTCAAGGCGATGTTCACTGAGGAAAATATCGAGCGTATGGTTATCGTTCGTGCGGTATATGCGATTTCTCGCGACCGGTATACATTCGGGGGAAGTAGTCACCACTTCAAAAACCTGAAGAAACTAGGTTCATTGGGTGTTCCTATCGGTGGTTATCGTCTTGATGGTGTCGTCTCTGAGCAAATTGATGATGAATCACTCCCCAATAACATCTTCAATGAAACCATGTTCAAGGCGTTTGCGAAGGATATCATCTCATATAGCGACTTCGAAGATAAGGTCAGTGCCGCAGAGAAGGAAATTCGAGAAGAACTCGACACCGCATATGTCAAATATCCACTTGTGTTCTCTGCAGCCAGAGAAGAATCTTATCTCAATGAAGCCGGTGTCGTCGAGCATTTGAAAAAATATGTGGAAATGATTGACGCCGAAGCAGAAACCGAATAAAATACGCATATCGATTGGGGATTCATGTCGGATCCCCAATTCAAACCAAGGAGATGTACATATATGTCTAGCCCTATTTTGACCAACGAACAGCGTCAGGAAATCTTCCTCAAATATAACGAAGGTGATTCCAAAGCGTCACTTGCTCGGATGTATAACGTATCACCACGAACTGTGGGTCGCGTTATCGCCTCTATCGAATCCGATCAGGAACCAATCGAAATTGTCGAAGATCTCGAACGGATCAACACGCGCGAACACGAATGGGAAGTGGGTGTTGATTACGCCGATAATGATTCCATCGTGGATGATCGTACTGATGAAGAAGAAGAGTTCTGGGATGCTGACGAAGATTATGAAGGCGACGATGAAGGATTCTTCGAATCAATGCAGCAATCATATGAATATCACGTGGTAGCAACCGCCGTTTCAATTGCTATTACCCGAGTTGATCAGGATGGTGAAGTTCGTTCCGCATCAATCATTCCAGAAGACGAAACATTTGAAGAAGCGTCAAAAATCGTTTGGGGTGGTAAGGGTTCACAGGAATCCCTAGAAGAAGCGTTCAACATGATTGACCGCAAGTCATTCTTCGAAACCTATTCTCGAGGTCGAATCACTGTTGATCCCGAACAGGGTCGCGTGGCATATTACTCCAACGGATTCGAACAGGAATTCTCCGGTCGTCTGGTGAATCGCCTCATCGACTATCTCAAAGAAGGTAAGGATAGTGAACTCGAAAATCTCTGCAAATTCGCGGAACGTCTGGCACTGAATGAGTCTCAGGAATCGATCAACGATCTGTATAACTTCCTCGAAGCAAAATGCATCGAAATTGATTCTGAAGGCTACGTGATCGCGTTCAAAAAGGTTCGTAACGACTATCTGGATATCCATAGTGCGACGTTCGATAATTCCCCTGGGCAGATTCCCGAAGTTCCACGTCGCTCGGTTGATGCGGATTCCAACAAAACCTGCTCTTACGGGCTGCACGTTTGTTCTTCCTCCTACTTGGGCCATTTCGGTGGTCGTGATTCGCGTGTGGTCATGGTGAAGGTCGATCCCAAGGACTTCGTCGCTGTTCCCAAGGACTACAACGACGCTAAGGCTCGTGTATGTCGTTACGAAGTTATTGAAGATATTACCGAAGCGTACAACAATGGCACCGCGTTTTAATAATCGATAAGCAACAACACGGGGTCTCAGTCATCGAGACCCCGTCTTTATATAAAGGTAGTTACAATGACACGATCGTATATCAATATTGGGCAGTTGTCTGGAGACGCCGTTCCTCCGCGCAAAGCGAATATAGACGATATTCTAACTGCGCATGAACCGGTGTACATGTATCATATTTCTTATGAAGAACTACACGAAGAAGATAGTAATAAAGTAAAGTTAAAACCAATTTCATGCTATACAGGAGAGTCTGATTTAACACACATTAAACGTATATGCGTTGCGCCATCGGTAGAACAATGTCTATGCGCGGTGGCTCACCCCAGAACTAAGCTGTTCAATATCTATCGTACCGCCACGAAAGTCTCTAGATCGTACGTTCCATTGGGTGTGTCTGACCTTGCGATTACTCAAGAAAGATGGCTACTAAAACCTAGAGTATTTGAACACGTCGGCGTTGTCGATATGGATAATAATCGTGTTTATCTAAATGATGGGCAAAACTATACAGAGATGGACTTTGATAATCGTGGGTCGTGTTTTGAACCTGGGATTAGATACCAACATATTGAACTGAACCGCCTGCGTAGGTTTACTCGTAAACATGGAAACAAGGACTGGTTCTTTGATAGTAAGAACTGGGGCTATAACTTCAAACAATGCCATTCCCGCCTATCATTAAACCGAACTGCACGTGATGTAACAGTAATCTCAAAACACGTTGATAAATCAATTAACGTACGCTTCACTATAAAAGTAAACGACTAGGAGAAACACTATGGGTAATATTTTAGAAACCCTAGAAAAAATTAATAGCGAAGACGCGGGTATAACGTCTTCATACAGCCGTCCAAAGCACGATAAAGTCCTTTCGGAACAGCAGCTATACGAATTAATTGACAACATGGACGAAGACCGTCTAAAGGCTCTAGAGAAGAAGATCAAAATGCGCCGCGAACGTATTGAATTCAATCGCAAACAAAATGCCCAAAAGATGGCAGATGCTCAGTCTCCGCAGCTCAATGGCGGTTGGTAATATAAATAAAGGAAGAATATATTCACTAAGGGAGCTTCAAGAGACATGTCAATTAAACCATACGAGAGTTTCGTAAACGAGTCTTTAGATTCAGCTTACGAGTTCCAAGAAAACAACGAAGGGCAACCCGCGTACGTTCTAGCACGCTATGACTTTGATATTGGATCGAGCGGTATTGCCGTTCGATTCCTCAATGGTTCTAAGTACGGTAAGAAAGTATCAAGCGTCGTGGTTAATAAGCGCACAAACAAGTCCATCTCTAAAAAGATGCCAACGGTACCCAACGTCAGAAAGTTTATGGCGACGCTGGTTGCTATTGTTGCATACCATCGATATAACACAGATCAATCTAAAGCTAAAAGCAAAATGGAAGGTTTTGTCCTCGAAGTGCCGGCTCCATATTACGATGGGCTATCCAAGTTATCTAACTTGGTCGTGCCACGTATGCTTAAGCGCTATAAAGTGTTTAACGGTATTGATATGAGTCATGTCAATTCCGATACACGTGGTATCTATCTTGGAATGAAAACTAAATCATTTGAGGATATTTTCAATAAAGTCCCTGAAGAATACATCAGTGTCGTTGATGATCCCGAAGATGCCCTAGAAGAGCCTTCTACGGATGTTGATTCCACCGAAGTTGAATATACTGATACGACAGTTACAGAGCCCGAGGATGATGTAGAGGATACTGGTCCTGCCAATACAGACGACTTAGCGGGCGCTTCTTCTAATGTAGACATTGATGGCCATTCAACGATGACGTCCGGTTTCTATCAGAATCCGTTTGGCGACATGTATCTGCTAAGGGTTGATGGAGATGGTCTCGTTAGTTCTTGGCGGTTGGATATAGGGTCCAAAAGTTATGAAGAGCACTTCGTCGATGCAATTCCCGATGAACTTGAAAATGCGGTTGGTAATCTAACGAAGCTTGAACTAGATAATATGCAGTTCAATAAGTCCATGCTGGGTATACACATAGATGTATATTCCGTTAATAACTCGCTACGGACGTTTGGTTATATATCCGGTGTTACGCGGGAAATTAATGATTTCGATATTATCACTATGGCAAAAGCCATTCCCGCTCAACTAACTGGCGGCGTGAATCTTAATCACTATACTGGTGTAGCAATTGAGTTATCATCCGACGGCGATGTTAGACGTTTCCGTAGTATCAATAAAGATACGTTAGAATTCATGTTGTCTCTGGTGTCTGGAAAGGGCGGCTTTAAAGATGATGCTATCGCGATTGCGATAAACGATAAAGCAAATCTGCAAACCGTATTCTCAAAACGCCCCGATGCAATTGAACGTTCTGATCCACAAGAGCTTGAATCAATTCTAAATATGCATCCACAGTTACGTCAGTATGTTAAAGATGATGTTGCGGCTACTCTTCCAGACGCTCCACATGATGATAGTAAAGTCGGTGCAAGTGCAGAATACGAGTTCGAAGGTAAAGACAATATCGTAAAGACTAAGATGGAAGATGTTGTCGATAGCTTTACCATGGAAGAATTTGAGAAATATCGTGCCGGGACGGTTGATAAAGTCAATATCGGAGGAGTCCTAGAGATTGATCTACTACAGTCAATCACCGATATTAAAAGTAAGTTCGATGACATCAAGTATCTAACCGGCGGCGATGGCGAACGTATTAAGGATATGATGAAGTCTTATCTGCGTGAACGTACATCCCAAGCAGCCGATGTAGTTGCTAATATGGCAAGACAACAGAATAGTAGTTCAAACGCTATTCCATCAAAGATTAAGTCATCGTTTAAAAAATACACTGGCGAAACGTATGAAGCGGTTAACGATATTCTACGTGGTAAAAACGGACAGGTAATTGGCGGAGCAGAAGATAACGCGAAACGAGTCATTAAGGATATGGATAGAGGCTTTATCGAACACGGTCTATATCTACCAAATGATACTGTCGTCTATCGTGCCGAAAGTCGTTCTAACGGCGAAATAGAAAGCATGAAGAAAGGCGAATCCGTCACTTCCAGTGCATATTCATCAGCAACTCTTAGTACATCTGTTGCTGGTAGCTTCTCCAAGTTGAAATTGAGCTTCCCTCAGCTGCTTGGTTTTGATATGCCCGATTATGTTGAAGGATTGAGCAAGGCAAACTATACTCGTAACAAGTTAATCATGAGTATCTCGAGCATTGGCAATATTCCAGTTATCGTGCTGGGTCAAGCCTCTCAATACCCAGAAGAAGCTGAGATTATTCTTCCGCGTAATCTTATTCTACAACCAGACGCTAAGCGTCTTGTTAAAGTTAGGGATAAGCTATACATTGGTCACTTCAATGCAGTCGGCGTTAAAGGTCTTGAAAATTTATTCGAATCAAATGAATTCAAATCGTTCAAGATGTTCTGTGAATCTAATGCTAGCGAACGCGATATGGACCTACAAGCCAAGCATCTAATGGTTGATATTATGGCGGCCGACGTGGCTTACGATAACGACCGTTCAGTAGAAGAAGCGGAAGAGTTATACGGATTCTTCTCTGTAATGGTCAATCAGGGCAGTTGACATAAGAGTTAGGATGGTATATAATTAATCCATAACCCGAATGGAGTAACATATTATGAACACGACAATGAAACGTCTGTTGGTGGAATCCTTGATGAACTACTTCGCTGGTATTAAGAAGGTTCCTACAGAGAATGAATTGATCCATCGCTTGAACCACGAGCATATGATGGGTAGTTTTTCGGATGAAGAACGGTCTTATCTTGAAGGGCTCATCTATTCAGATCGCGATGTTCTTATCGATGAGCTCCATCGTCAAATGAACGAATAACAGTAAGAATCACTATTAAACCTCCTTAACGGGAGGTTTTTTAGTTTTTGGGAATAAATAAGTATACATTCACAATAGGAACATAGAATATGAAACTACCACATTGGGCACGTAAACCAGATAGCAAGAAAACCGTAGTAGCAACTCCTCGCGGTTGGATGGTAAAAGAAACTGGTGAATATCTAAAACTAGTTAAGAATCTTGACGAACGTCTAAAAGAACTCAAGGTTGAACTGGATGAATCTCTAGAAACGATTCCAGAGGATGACAATTCTACGGACGACAATACAACCGTCCAAGAAGAGAAAGTCTCTGAGAAAGAACCGGAGGAAGATACAACCACAGAGAAAGAGCCTGAGGCTGAAGAAGAGAAGCCTAAACCAAAGCGCGGCGGTCGTCCTAGAAAGCAAACCTCAACCAAATAAGTAATAGCGTCTATGGAACTGAATAGTGATACATATAATCTGTATGCGGCGAAACATTACGACAATGTGTACTGCTTTTCGCAAAAGGAATTCATCAAAGATCTAAACACCGTTAGCACAATTCGTAGAATGGTGTCTTGGATAATGAATGGAGATGACATCAACACAAGTTTGCTTGTCAATAACGTCATCTCATTCTATAACGTATTTGAACACCACGCGGCAACTGAGCTGATTGGTTTCAAGTCGACAGAGGAACAAGCTCTAAAGATTAACTCTATTCTACTATTCCTATCATATCCATTGATAGGCGAAGGAGAATATGATTTAGTGTTCCATAGACGTATTGCACAGGCATATAGGCAATGAAATCATTTAAAGAATTTATATTTGAATCAATTGAAGAGATTGAGCTTAACGAAGAATCAGCAGCTGCGACATCTGTAACATCTGGCGTTGCAATGCCGGACGCTCCAAAGTTTAGAAAGACCAAAGTATTTGGACGCACATGCGTAGAGGTTGATTCTGATACATATCATGCATGTGTTAAAGGAAAAATGCCTTATAAACGTTGGAAAGGATACGTGGCTGATGAAGAGCTCAGATCCGAATTGAGTAAAATGTATAGCAAAAATAAAAGATTGATTATTCAAGATTCTTCTACAGGAGCGATGGCGTACGTAAAATAATCTATTGACATTCCCTTTTCAATATGTTAGAATAAAATTCTGAACTCGAAAGGAAACAAAACTAACTAGAAAGGAGGTACTGATTATGAAATATAATGAAGAAGATTGGTTCTTAATTAATAAAAGTACTTAAAATAATTAAATTTGACTAAGACCTTAGACAGTTTTATAATTGTCTAAGGTTTTTAAATTGAACTTGAAAATTATTAAGGAATTTAATAATGAAAATTGATATTAAGAAAATTCTAGTGCGCATCGTCCCTGCACTATTGCTTATTAGCGCGTTTGCATATGGCAATGACTTTTTTCAAGTATTAGCCGCATTGTGTATTACCGTATTTGCTACAATATCATTGTTCGTTTTTATTGCTTTATTGTGGGCCAACCACACTATTAAAGGAGATGTTGAAGCAAAGAAAAGAATTGCAGATCAGATCAAGATAAAGGGCATGTTTGAAGTTACATTTATCTCCATTGTTAAAATCGTCTTGATTGCCGCTATTGCGGGATTTGCATATAAATCAGGATATGAGATAATCTCTTATTATTATATGGCAAGTTCATACCTTATGAGTATTGCCATTACTAGCACAGTACGTGGGGTAATTAAACATGCTTGACACTAATCAAGAATTAACCGTTGGGTTCAAGGATTCGAACGAGTTCTGTGTTTATCTAGAGCAAGTTAAGATTGAACAATCATTTGACACGTATATAGAAACTGTTGTATGGTATTCGGAACATGAATCAGACATGGAGATTGAAGATTTGACTAAACATCTCAATAAGAAGATTAAAGATAGTATTGCGTTTGAAGCAACCAATCTTAATCTGCTTAAATCCAAAGAAAAGCTAGTAAGTCTATTCTAATGGAAGGCTTTACTTTATACGAAGCTCATAATGCCTTTAATCTTCATTTTGCTAAAGGCGATTATGATTACTTCAAGTATAATGGTAAAACTCGTCTGAACAAAGAATCGTTTCGTAAGGCGCCGACCAAATGGCAGTACAACGCTCTAGAAAGGCGTCTAGAACATATTACGTGGTTCTTATGGTTGTCGTACAAATCAAAGGGATTCTCGTATATACCTCCTAAAACGCTGTTCTACGGTGCTAGGAATAAAGGTGTATTAACACATGCCCATCCTGATGATTACTTAACAACTATTATAAAAAGTGATTTACATTTCCTTCAAAACAAATATAATGGAACAACAGATTTTCTCGAGACCGGTGATCTCCACCCAAGTATATATGAAGACTATACGGAAGGTGATATCTCAATTGAGACTATTCTGTTAATCGATTGCTTTATTGTGAAGGTGTTTACATCTAACGCCAGTAATGATATAATTTCATGGCCGTTAGTTGTTCAGCGTATGGAGAAGTTATCGCCATTCGTTGAATTGTTGTTTGATGAATCAACTTTTGTTACAATGTTTACGAGAGAATATCTCGGCTATAAATAGTATTGCTTAGGAACGAAGTTCAGAAGCGTAAGAAGCCAATAGAAATCAAATAGGAAATCATTGAATGTCTAAACTGCAACAACTTAAGAAGAACCGTGGCGCATCTCTCAAGAATCTTCAAGAAAAGCTCGAAAAAACAAATGGCGGTGGCGCTCCGCGTGATGAACGTATTTGGACTCCCAAGTTCAATAAAGAAAAGGGCAAAGGTACTTGCATTGTTCGTTTTCTAACTCCACCTACTCCTGACCCCTTCGTTGAAGTCAAGTCTTATTCATTCAGTGGTCCGGGTGGTAATTTCTGGGGTACTGCACTTCAAACCGTTGGTAAGGAAGATCCAGTACAACTTGCAGCCATCTCTGCGTTCCGAAAAGCAAAAGAAACTGGCGATGAACGTCTTCGCACCAAAGCCAAAAGCTGGCTTCCTAAATCTCAGTTCTTTGCGAATGTCTACGTCGTAAAGGATGAAGAAAATCCTGAGAACGAAGGTAAGGTTAAGATTTACCGCTTTGGCCGTCAGATCTTTGGTATCATTGAGAAAGCTATTACCCCTGAGTTCGATGACCAAGACCCAATGGATCCATTTGATTATTGGTCTGGCGCTGAGCTTCGTATTCGCATGGTCGGTCGTGAAATCCCAGATTCCAAGACTGGTAAGAAAGTAACTGTACCGAACTACGAAAACTCTGAATTCGCCAAGCCTTCTGAATTCATGGATGGTGATGATGAGAAGATCGAAGAAGTAATGAATCAGTGCCACGATCTTGGAGAATTCATCTCCGAAGATAAGGTTAAGCCATTCGACGAGCAAGCAAAACTGTTCAAGAAAGCTATGGGCCATCCATACAACTGGCTGTCCGATGAAGGTGTTGAGGAACATGTCGCCGATAAGGAACAGGAACGTACTTTAGACGATGAACAGGATAACGATAATGGCGTTGATCAGCATCGCGATCCAGAGCCGTCTAGCTCATCTCCAAGCTTTGGCGACGAGGAGGAGGATGATGAGGATCCTGTCGCGAAATTCCGCCGAATGGCAGGTCGCTAATCAATAAGTAGTTAATTATGGGGTTTCTCTTTATGGGAAACCCCTTTAAGATTGGGAGTATTATATGAGCACTCCATATTGCCGTGTCTGTAAGAAAATAAATCCTAAGTACACTATGAATTTCAGATGTGAAAGTTGTCAAAGTTCTATATGGTACTTAAATGAAGAGCAAATAGAAAAGGAGAAGCATGCAAATGATGACGAAAGAATACGTAGATATGTGCAAGATACTGATAAGTAACCAACGTGAATTGGTTCGAAGCTTTGGTTATTGTATTGGCTGGTGCGGTGATAAGCTATACTATGATTCTCTCGATAAGTTTGACGATGAGCTTATCGAGAGAATTGCGGCATGGCAAAACGAAGGTCAATTAGATGATGATATTACCCCAATTGAAGCATATCAGATGCTAATCACAAAAGAGGTTAAATATGAGCAGCCAACTTTCTTCTAATACCGATGCAGCACTATCTGTTACATGTAAGAAAGACCTTAATGCAGTATTAGTCGAAGACAGGTTACCAACCGTACAGATTGATTTTGATAATGTATTTTTGGCAACCAAACATAATTACGTTGCATCATTTAACTTTACAACCAAAGATGCGCGTGTTTCTTATTCCTTAAATAACACCGCGTGTGTAAAAGATCCAATTTCAAAATGGAAGTTGGTGCGCGTTTACAAAACTATAAAGGCGATGTGGAAGTTCATTTAATATAAGAAAAGCCGAAACAAATATTTGTTTCGGCTTTTTGGTTTTACATATACTCAGTCCAATCCTGACCTCTGAATAACAGTTCTTCTGCTTTTCTTCGTCGTATTAAACCGAGTAATGGTTCACCGCCTGCGTATATCCATTCTCCAAATTCATCAGCTGCACCATCATAATTTCCTAGATTCAGCAATCTCAATAGAGTAGATGTCTTTAATGAATATGCGCCTAGATTAAACGAAAAGCTACATAATGCGTCGAATTGATATTGAGTGAGTGGAACGTCAACGTAGCGATTAACCGATGCTTCAAAACGTTCTACGTCCTTATAAAGCAACTCGTTAGCACGTTCTTCCGTTATCGTTTGTCCTTCTTTAACGCCAAGTGTATGGCCATATCCAATTGTCCAAACGCCAACTGAATCCTGATATGATGTTAGTCTCAGCCCTTCAAAATTTGTGACCAACATTCTCCATTCATCTGATGACTTTAGATTATCGGATACACGATACTTAACTACGTTATCGTACCAATCCATATCAATCGTTCCCGAACATATGTCTAATCGTTGAGCCAATGCCAACTAGGAATCCACCTAGAATAACCGCTTCGGCTTCAGTGATTGGAATTCCATAGTGTTGCATTACTTTAGTTACAATAATACCTAGAGCTGCGCCACCGAGCTCTCCACTGTTCTTTGCAACTTTCTTAGTTGCACTTGGTGATTTGGTTTTTACTGGTTTTGTTTCTTCTTCCATTATTCGGTATCTCCAACTAGAATTGCTGCCGATTCAACTGTGTCAAGGAACTCGCGAATCTTAAATTCGGTTTCGTCTGAAATAAGATCAAGATCGACTCGCTCTTTTAGATTAGATTCAACCTCATTCACAACAGCCAGAATAAGCATACGATCAACAGGATCAATAGTTTCCCATCCAATTTTATCAGCGACGCGGAGTTTAAGTTCGGTGATAGTGACATCCGCATCGGCATCAAGAACACCACGGGCCTTCTCAACTGCGTTAATAACATCTTGAGAATCAATCTTATCGGACTCTTGAATTACCTTAGCAGTTGAATATTGTACGACGAGGTCATTATCCGCGACATTAGAAAGAGTTTGACAACCACTTGCAAATACACCCATGAAAGCGATTGTTAGAACTGCAAGAATTTTCTTCATATTTTAATCCTTATTATAGATTATTTTGAGTTGCTGAGCTATCCCAGAAACTACCGTTTTGTATTTGTACCAGAAATGGCTCACGTATGATTCCATTTCCCAGTTATTTACTCTATCGTCTTCGCCTACGTAACCATAGCGTCCCATTGCACCCCAATCTTGTCTTTCTCCGCCTAAGATTTTCCAATTCCAAGGCAATAGGTTAACCAATGTACTATAAGCTAAACCCGCTTCAACGATATTATCGCCATCGCCATAATATACGTCTACTCGCTTAACCTGTTCGGGAAATGCGTGACTACGGTGTAGAGCTGGACTTATCAAGACCATATGGTCTATCTTGTAGCCCATCTCAGCCGCCTGTACAGTTGCCCAGCATCCATTACTATATGCAACCACCACTACATCGCAATCGTCTGTAGAGTGTTCTTCTAGGGCTTTAGTCAACGCAGTGACAGCCTTCTTATTACTAATGGGTATAAGCACGTACCCATAGTTGATTCTTGAAACAAAGTCAAAGGACTCGGAAAGCATTTCAGTAAGGCTTCCCATACTTTCAGCGCCCAAGTCCTTTGATCGTATTCCGTGAATCAAGAATATTTTTTGTTTTTTCATTCTTCACTCTTGTTACTTAAAGTTAGGTTCCCGTCTACTTTAGTTACTGTGAACTCATGTAGCTTCCCATAAGTGTCGTAAAATGAATGGCATTTGTGGACTGAATAGATACGAATGGTTGCTTTGGCAAAATCATTTCTACCTAAAGATTCATTGTTGGTGTATACTACCCAAGGTCCCCAAGGCTGTTCGATGGCGGCTCTTGATTTAAGAGTGTTTTCATCGTTTGAGACGGTATGGAAATCATCATTAAAAGTATAAGCGGCCGGACTATACGTAGTTTCGTCATCTGCTTTGATATAAAACATCAAATCTTCCGGTTTACATGATCTTGCTTTATCCATAACGCCTGAGATCGAAATAGCGTTTTCGCCTACCATAGATGTTGATCTAACTTCGAATACCGGCACAACTGGCATTAAAGTAGATTCTATGCTAGGAGTGCTTAAGAATGCTATAACGGTTAGAAAGGCTCCAAAGACCAAAGGGAGTAGTTGGAACCCAAACCGTTGAGATTTGGGGAATTGTTCCATATCATGCACCTATTCCGCCAGTCATTGCTGTGTTAAGTATCATTAGAACAACCGCAGAGATAACGATCCAAACGAGTTTAGATAGATTGGCGTTAATCTTAGATAGTTCTTCTTTAATATTTTTGGTTGATTGCTCGAGCAAGCTAACGCGCCGCTCTAACTCCCAGGGGCTTGGGGGCGATGGCGGCTGTCCCCTCCAATCACTGTATTGCCCATGACTATAAGCAGATGGCGCGTGTCCTTGACCTTCTCCCCCGTGCATGTTATTGTTATTAGACTGATCCATAATTAGTTCCCAATAGTTGTTGTAATTTGTATCGCTTACTTGATTATTTATTAATCATACGTATTGACACGAAAACACGACGAGTATAATATTGCTCTGGAATCAACCAACATGGAATATTTATGATAGAAATTATCGAAAGCATTAAAGCAGCGAAAGGCCGCAACGCTAAAATTGAGATTTTGCAATCTCTCGACGAAGAACAGGTTAAGCTCTTCAAACGCGTATCGTGGCTTTGTTATGATCCATCTATTGATTATTACATTAAAGCGTATGAAACTGCAGATGAGCATATCGGCTGTATCAGTCTTGAAGATGCCCTGAATGATCTTCAGAATATTATCGCATCTCGCGCTATCACTGGTAATATGGCAAAAGCATGGATTAAAGACATGCATGGTATGCTAAGTGAAGATGATGCCGCTGTATTCTGTAAAGTCATTGACCGTGATCTCGGTTGCGGTATCAGTGCAAAGACAGTTAACAAGGTATTCCCTAACACCGTTTACATCCACCCGTATTCACGTTGTTCCGGCTTCAGCGAAAAGAACCTGTCTCGTATTGAGTATCCATGTTATTCCCAAACCAAAATGGATGGTCTATATTGCGACGTCATGGTTTATACTCCCGAAGGAAAAGACGAACCGGTCGTTGAATATCGTTCACGCAATGGCTCTTATCTAAAGCTCGGAAACGAGGATCGTGATAAGCTGTTGATTGAACACGCCGACGGTTATGTCGTTATGGGTGAAGCTCTAGTGGTTGATGAAGAAGGTAATCTAATGGATCGCCAATCTTCTAACGGCTATCTTAACTCAGATGATATTGATCCAGATCGCATTTACTTCTATGCATGGAATCTCGTGCCAATTGATGATTTCAACGCCAAGAAGTCTGATGTTAAGTATTCTGAATCTCTTGAGCAACTGTATAATGTCGCGGATAACGTTGACTTTATTAAGGTTGTCTCAACTCGCAATTGTCATACTAAGCAAGATATTCTCGACCACTTTAAAGAAATGCGACTCGCTGGTAACGAAGGTACAGTTATCAAGAACAAAGCGATGAAGTGGAAAGACGGTGACTCTAAAGATCAAATCAAGTGCAAGGTTATCTTTGACTGCGATCTAATCGCTAAAGAGTGGAAATATGGCGAAGGGAAGCACACTGGCCTCGTTGGGTCCATTCGGTTTGAGTCTGCTGACGGTCTACTGTCTGTATGGGTTGGTGGAGGATTCAAGGATGCTCAACGTAAAGATTATCTCGAGACAATCGATGCTAAAATTAAAGCAGG
>JAOYNJ010000868.1:0-31902 GCA_025770055.1 Hippocampus barbouri
ACACACACACACACACACACACACACACACACACACACACACACACACACACACACACACACACACACACAGCCTGTGTGGTCTGGATTGAAGAGGCAGTATTTCCTATGAATGCAACTGTCTGGACTTTGATAGCCACAGAATGTTCTCTTCAGTCATCAGTCATCTGTACCGAAGCATTGCGATCCCACTGCCATGACTATCGTTTACACATGCGAGTGGGTGGTGTGAATTTCATCGCGTGTGTGTGTGTGTGTGTGTGTCTGTGTGTGTGTGTGTGTGTGTGTGTGTGTGTGTGTGTGGTTGTGTGTGCTTTGGGAAGGCCAATTAGCTAAATCACAAGCTCTTTGCTGCAACGGTGGTTCCGCCATCAGGCTGTTTATTAATGAGCAAGTTCTCAGTATCTGTAATAATTGTATGACAGCAGTGCCATCTCACACCTGTCGTAACAATCTCCCTACATCGACACTTTGGTGTCTGGGACAGAGACACTGGTGCAATGTTGCCAGCGGGAAAATGTGGATATGGACTTATTGATTCCAACGCTTTTGACCTTTGCTGCACATGGGGCTCTGTTGTGCTGCTTTTCCATGAATGGCCATCATGTCAGTGGTAGAGTTGCATTATGAAACAGATATGTTGCTCGAGAGGACCCGGAATCGCCACTGCGCTGATGAATCTGCAGGGCACTACATGTCAAGAAGGGATTGTCCATTGTAGCTGATGCATTTTAGTTTTGTTGCACTGAAGTGAGGAGTTCTAGAAAAGTAGATTTATGCTAAACGTGGTGGGATTTCAGAGCTGCAAGACATCCACCACTCTTTTCACTGGGCAATGATCACGTCACTGTAGTTTTTTTTTGGTACTTTTTACAAATGTACTTCTGACGGCTAGTTTCTGAGGGCTCTCACCAAGAATTGTGAAAATGTATTTACTTTTAAGCTACTGCGATGAATAGAAATCAAAGCATGCATTTCTTAGTGGACAAGGAGAACGTCGCTGCCAATTAAATTACTCCATGTGTTTGCTTTAAATGTCCATTAAAGTAATCCTCTTTCACATTCTTTACGGATCCATCTGATTTATGCACGTGTCTTGCCTCTGCATTCTACTGCGCATGTGCCAGTTTCCTCTCTCACACATCAGACACGCTTACAGACAACAGAAAGGTTTCACTTCCATCCAAGCTCTGCTCTGCAATCTCATGCTCAGTGCGTTTGTGAAATAGATGCTCCGGACCCATATGCGTGGAGACGAAGGCTGGAAATTTCCAATTTGTTGCAGGAACAGCATATAAATCTCTGCAGTAGCTGTTATGCATAGCTGCACCTGAGAATACTTGGGGGCAAAACTTGCCTGACTGGTGAAGCTTATTTCTTTTTTTTTTGGGTTAATCTCGAGCTGAGATGCGCGTGGTGCATTATTGATTTTGACCCGGGAGGCAGTGATAACTATCACACCATTTCCTGAGAGTGAATTGATGAAATCAGATGAACAAACAGAAACAGAGACATCATGTACGCGCAGTATGATTTTTTTTTTTTTTTTACCAAATATCAACACTAATTGGCAGTGGTCACGGTGGACATGGATGTTTTCACACTTCCTTCTCTCTGGTGGATCCTGTGTGAGCATGCGCAAAGCACGCAAGTCAAAACAGTAGAGCGGACAGCTCGAACAGAACCACCTTTGGGTGGGCAGCAGCGGTGGCTCGCTCGCGGGAGTTCGTGGCACTTGCGCAGGGCGTCAAAGGTTCTCGAGTTTCGGTTTTGGTGGATCCATCGGTGCCGCTCATGCCCGCACGCAAACGCACACCTGTCACTGTCTGTTAGGGTGCATGGCAGGTGCTTGTGTGGGTAAGACTGAAAATGAAGAAAGCAAAAGTAAAAATATGCAACACCAGTCCCCGGGTTGTAAAGCACAAATCAAAGTGTTGTTTGATTTGAGTCTTGCTGCAGGGGTCAAGCTGGTGGATGACGAGGGGTCAAGTTCCCGCTCTGCACTTGGCGGCTTGAAAGAGCTGTCACCTGACCCTCAATTACCTCCAGAGCCCTAAACATAGTCCTGATGCTGTTCATTAGTGATCTAGCAGATGGTCACATTGTTGCTTTGTCTCAGATTCCCCAAATTCTCTGGACAAGCTCGACTTAAGCCTAAAGAGAGGGACAATAACGTTCATGAGGAACGATGGATGATACATTGGCTGTCAATGGCAGCGAATGAGAATGGAAGAAAAGAAGTCGATACATTTTGATGCACCCCCACTAAAATTTGTGGCAAACTGCCAATGCCTACATCTTCATTAACATCAAGTCACAAGTATGTCTACAAGCTGTCTGAACTGACAGAAGTTCAAAAGAATATAGCGGATGAATCATTGCAACGTTATCAAATTTAAAAAGTCAATTGTGTGCTTTGCGTGCTACATGGGTGGCAATAATTTCTAATGCAAAAAAAAAAACCCAAACAATACTGTCAACATCACCCATTTCCAACCTTCTGATAGGGGCTGTGCAAGCCTGTATTTAAATCTACTGAATTTTTATTACTTTTGTGAAGAAGTGGGAGGCAGTACCATGGCAACCATCAACTTCCAACACACATGCACACACTGGCAAACACATGCACACATACACACAAATCAATATGTGTGTTCCTTTGTTGTACTGTCGAGCTCCCTCCACGGTGACAAATGTTTACCGGTAGTTAGATGGGGTTGAGTAACAGGTTAAAAACTCACTCGGCTTGAATCATAAATATAATGTTTGCACTTTGCTGAAATATGTTGTTGGTTAAGAAGTGCACCTATTGTGACTTATTCCTGATTTGAAAAAAAAAATCTTTCTTCTTCCGGCAGGATGACGAGGTGGTCCTTCAGAGCGTGGCCACCATTCAAAAGGAGCATCGCAAGTTTTGCCTGGCCGCCGAGGGACTTGGGAACCGCTTATGTTACCTCGAACCCACCTCTGAAGCGAAGGTGAGGAATGCAGCAGGTGGCTTCCGCAAGTTTTGTGAAGAAGATGCATTGCTATCAAAAGACATTGAAATGTTTCTGTCACTGTCACGGAGGAACTTTATGGAGTAGTTACAGCTAATGACTTAAGGCAGGTCGCCTGCTGGGCAGTTTCAAATGAAAACAAATGGCCATGACTGCGGCGGGTCAGGTTCAGCACACGGATATGGTGCCCCCGGCTTGGCTTGAACACAAGCGACAGTGTTTCATCGGGGGGGAACCGTGGATCATGTGCTTGTTTGCTCTACTTGCTGGGGCAGCCCCCCCACAGCCACCCTAATCCACAAAACGGTGAACCACTGAGCCAATTCGTCATCATACAGAGACGTGTGCATTTTTAACTGAAAATGTTTTCGCCCTCAACGAAAGATGAAAAACCCGAAACGGTCTGTTCGGACGTCCACGTACTGCTTTGGCTGTGTTACTCAAAGCAAATCCCATTTTCAGGAGCAGTGGAGTGGAAGGCAGATTTGCTGGCAGTCTATGAGTTCCTAAATTCAGTTTGAGAACACGAGGCCATGCTTGAGTTCACGTACCCGGAGCCGTTGTCGAATGAGAGGGCAAACACTTTGGAGAGCTCTGGGCCATCTGTCACAAACAACCCGTCCTCTCACCTTGGTACGCGAGGACAATGCTCCGGGCCCCCTCGGGTGTCACATGTGGCTGCGAGATGAAAAGCGGGCTGCCTGCAGCTGCTGACAGAAAATGGCCAAAAAGATGTCCAATTGCGGCTCCACTTTGTCCCTGCGATTCTTGCCAAGTGAATGCGAAAGAAATCATCAGCCTGCATTTCAGACGAAATTCAGCCCGACTTATTTTCCACGGCCAAAGCCTATTTCAATTTCCCTCTCGGATCCACTTACTCAGATGTCCGACTATTACGTGATTTGGGAGTGGCGTCTATTATTTGCCATCATCGGATCAACTTAAAACGCGATGACATACACCGCCGTTTATTCAAACGAATCACTTTACCCTTTCTCAAGCTTTTTTTCCATTGAGTTTCATCCTTGCTGAACACGAACAAACGAGCTGTTTAAAAGGTCGCTGCAAGCACTTTGCTGCTCCCAGACGACGGAGAGATTGCACTCTAGACTTTTTTTTTAAGGCATTGACAAGCTCTGATCGATAAGTTTATTTTTATTTCTTTATTTTTCCAAATAGCTCTGGCAGAATTGATGACAACTGCAAGGAAAATCTTTTGTTGAACTCCACTGCAGTGAGGCGATTAATAGAGTTCAGCAAATGTGGTTGGTGGGCGTATTTAACAGAGCTCTTCATAATCCTCGGCACCTTGCTGGCAACACACCAGGATGCCAATCACTTTATTTATGAGGGCCATTCCTAGCTCTGCAGTTTCTATTAATTAGACTTGGGCCCTCGGTCTCGTATCACTTAATTTAGTAAATGATTTGGCCGCCGGTGCACGTTTGCGCTCATTCAATTCAGTTCAGTGTGATAGATGAGGACGGGGGATTGGAAAAAAAAAGTACACTTCTCTTTCAGCAGATTCTTCAAAGCAAACTTTGCGTTTGTTGAAGCGCCTTGTGCCTCAAAGTTCCCGAAAAGATTTTTTTTCTTTCAGGTTTCTGCTCACAGAATCGTATCTACAGACTGATTCTTCAGCTAATGTCCTTTTCCCTCTGTGTCTTCTATACCATCATCTCCCTCCCACTCCCCTTCCTCGCCTCCATGCTGCAGTATGTTCCTCCGGACTTGTGCATTTGTAACTTTGTGCTGGAGCAGTCGCTGTCGGTGCGAGCCCTGCAGGAGATGCTGGCTAACACGGGACAGAGCAGCGAAGGGGTGAGTAGTACGTCTCGTGCACACAAACATCCAGAAAAGCCGAAACGGGTGGCCACTTGGGATCAGTAATCTTTGGGATGAAAGAGCTAACTTTCCAGCCGCTATGAGTTATCGTAAATTGGATGACAAATGTGCACACAAAACAGTTTTGATCAAAGTTATTTTTGCTACGAGAGTATTAGGGGAATTTATTACATTGAAAATGCAGAAAGCTTTTGAGGGCATTGGACTGTAACTGAATTCCAAGGAAGACTGTCACTTTTCATTTCCCAGCCTACGTTCTCATATACCTCAAAGAGATATCAGAAGTCACTGATAATGAAAGGCCATTTTGCTTCAGAGGAGGAGTGGGAATCATTCGTGAGCGCTCTGCAGCATCCCTCATCGCAGCTCTGAATTTGTACGAAGCAGAGTTGGCTTTTTTTTTTTTTTTTTTGTCGGCTTCTGTCCAGCTCGCTTGGCATGTTTATGAAGTCATCTATCGAGAAGGCAAGATACGCGGAAGCGAGACGGGCTTCCTCTTAACAGTAAAGTCATCCCTCCGGTGGGCTGCTTTGGGTCGTAAACCCGTCACATTCTCATATCCAGTCGTGCTTCGAAACACTGGACAGCAGCATTTTGCACGCCATTTAATCCGAATGCAGATTAGAGGTCAATGGATGTCATCAACTTTGTATTAACTCACTGGATACTTTCTCAAGTAATCCTCGAGTTATGTCAAGAATTCTAAATTTACGACTGTAATAATAATTACTTTACGTTAAGATTGATACCATCTCAGCATCATCGCTCAGCATCGTTGTAGCGGGATAAATCCGCTGTCTTTATTGAGTCTGGCCTTAAGTGAACTGCCACGCACAACATCCCTTCTTATCTTATTTTTAGTCTAGCCTTGTTGCATTGTTATCGGCCTGGGTAGCTGGATACCTGCCCCGATGCTGGCAGCTCTTCCTTTTGGCCGACAGAACACGATGTTGGCTGCAGTACAAACTCGGGTAGAGAGGCTAATAAATCCCATCTCTTGCTCCTTTCCGCAATTATGGATCCATTTGCCTTTGTTGTTCATATTTGATTGCCGGACTGACTGGCAGCGTTTTTGTTTGTCCGCTACTCGAGTGGGGCGACAATGAAAAACGACTAGGTTGTCCTTCAGTTGGTTTTCCTCTCTGTGTGCATGACAAAAGAACAAGCAAAAGGAAGTGAAGCCCATTTCTAAACATTGAGTGACATTTAGCGTCTAACCATATGATAGGCCACCTATTTTATTTGGTGAGAGACCAAACAGCAACATTATGGAATTCTTTTGGCTTATTTTCCCAAAACGTGCAGCGCATTTGCTTCGTGTCCGGCCTCTCCCTGTGACCATTAAAAAAAAAAAAAAAAAAACATCAACCAAAAAAACAAAACAAAGGCGATGCAATTTACACTTCCCTCCTAAATCACTTGCGCAGCCCAGCTTGGGACCAAGCTGTTTAGGATACAGTACACCGAGAGGGTCACCGAAGCAAAGGTCACCATTCTTGGCAATGATGCGTCAGCACAAGAAGCCTGAAATACAGAGTGGCTTGCTGTGCACGTCAAGTCAAATTTATTTATAAAGCCCTTCATCAACCAAAAGTCTCAAAGGGCTTCACATGCCCACAGTTGACAAATATTAACGACATTCCCTGATCTTAACACCCAGTAGGGCAAAGAAAAACAAACAAACAAACAAAAAAAATCTGTTAGTGAACACAGTTAGGATGTAGACTGTTTGACAGTATCCTCTCTTTTTTTCCACCTTCATCTGCCACTAGAGGTTGATTAAAAAGGTAAGCAGAAATTAAATTAATTAACCTCGGCGGTGATGGAAGAAACTCTTATCTTTTAATTCTTTGTTGGCCAGTGTCAATTCCCACTGCGCTTCATCGCATTTGTTCTCGGATTGTATTTGCTGTTTTATATGTGTCGGTTGGTGGTTGTGTCTTTATTTATTGTTTGATGTATGCTTATTTCTCCTTTTTTGCCAAACATGCCTGCACTTCGAAGAAAGCCATTTGTTGCTCGTTATTCGGTTCAATTCAATGAAAGCCCGAAACGGAAATCCTTCAACATAATTGGATTTAGAGGTTGTGGGAAAAAAAAAAGAGGATTGAGATGATACAGCAGTTTTTGATTTCCTGGCAGGCGGGTCAGGGGGGCGGACATCGGACCCTGCTCTATGGTCACGCCATCCTCCTGCGCCACTCCTTCAGTGGCATGGTGAGTACTAACGGAAACTAATAGGTACAATGCAAAATGGGAACAAACGCTTCCACTACAAAGCTGCATGACTCAGCAAGACACAAAATAAATGTTAGATGCATGGAAAATATTAATGAATATCAATTAATCAATTAAACAATATATATTGTTTTTATTGTGGTTGCATTTTGCAGTTGTTTCTGTCATTTCATTTGTTGCACTGCATCATGGTGAGACTAGTTTCTAATATTTAGCCCCACGAGTATAAAACAATGCAAGCTCTCAGTATGAGGCAGTGCAATTCTGCGCTGCAAATTAAACCAGAATTATAAGCACACTGTAATTAAAACTTTTTGTTTTGGGCTGACTCTTTTATGTAAAGCAATTTCGATTTTTCCATTGATTTTTGCCATAGTACCTGACCTGCTTGAAGACATCAAGGTCTCTGACAGACAAGTTGTCATTCGATGTGGGACTACAACAAGATGCAATAGGTACAGTACAATGACCACTGTATTTTCACTTCGCTCTTAACGCTCCCGCTCAGGCGGTTGAGCTTGACCTTAACTGCAACCTTGACACAACAGAACAGCTTCCCCACAAGATGGTTATTTTTAATATTCCCTCGTATAGAAAGTTGCCCCATTATGCGGCGTTGCCCAATGGGGCGTCTCATTTATTAGCTGTTGTTCATTCCAGCACCTCTTAATTGCTAATGCGGAAGCTTGTTTGTGTGAACAGGAGAGGCCTGTTGGTGGACCATCCACCCTGCCTCCAAGCAGAGGTCTGAGGGAGAGAAAGTCCGCATCGGAGATGACCTGATCCTCGTCAGCGTGTCAACAGAACGCTACTTGGTCAGTTGACTCCCCCTGCACCATCACACTGATTTCAGTCAATCCATTCAGGACTGAACAGGGGAAGGCAAATAGCAAAAAGGTGGAGTGGAGACGTGCCAAGAGTACAAAATCGAGCGGTGGCGTTTTTGTTGTGGCCATTTAGGCAGGCAAATGGGCTTTTAATGTAAAACTGGCGAATTTCCAGACTTCATTTCCTCCGCTGGGAAATCTCCCATGGATTTGGCTCGAATGTTTCTTTCGAGGAATGGGGCACTTGAGAAGTTGAAAGCAAAAGTAATCAGAGCGTCATTACCGTTCAACGTGCAGTCTTGTAAAGCTTTTGTATCTTAAAAATATGATCTATTTAAGGTAGTGTCTATTGCTTGAAATTCATTCGATTGATGTTGGATAAATGAAAAACTTAATTTGGAGCGTGGCACATGTTGATATGGCTTATTGGAAGCTCACTGGAAACCCGAATGTTCGTGTTCAGCAAGGATGAATTCCAAAAAGTAGTCTTTTGTAATTGTTTTATTTTATATTTTTTAGGTTTTGACAGCTAGTTGAGATTGTAAACTGTAAAGTATTAGAAATTTTCTTAGGTAGTTAAATAAGGATTGAGTAAATCATTACGAATTACTTTCGATTATGAAATATCAGCCGCCAGGTTTTTTCCAATTAAAAATTAATCTTTGAGTTACTCTCCGAAGCAAAAGGTGGCGCTAATGTGCCTATCAGTTCGTGGATACTGCAATTTAAAGAAAAGAAAAAATAGGAGAAAATCGAGCGCGCACCTGCCCAGGTGGAAATTGTGAAGCGACTACAGACTTTTCCACGTTTCCTCCCGACGCGGCAGGTGTCAACGTCCCTGGACTTTATGTAAGTTGTAATGCGAAATTTGTTCACTTTTAGTTATTTCTGTTTTAGTTGACGGGTTTTTCTCAAGGGAGTGTAGACCTTAACTTTAGCTGCTCAAGGGTTTGCTTTACGCGACCGCTACAAATATCATGCCAGCACAGAATGAACGAGTATGATATCTCTTTTGTTAAGAGGTTGGCGAGGGCTTTTCATATTTTTTCGTTTTTTACTCTGACTAATGATTGTACGACATCACATGTGATTAAACTCTATTGTCGAAGCCGATTAAATGTTATACTGGACGTGAGTTCAATTATGTCGACGTTACCTCGCTGGGCTCCGTTTTCCGCCCTTGCATTGAAATCGAAATCATGTCGAGCAAATTTGGAGCTTAAAAGTCAACGTTTTTTGTTCCCCTCCGACGTTCATCACGTTTTCGAAGGTCCTCAAGACATGAACTGGGTATGTACCCTCTTAGTTTTGTTTTGAATGAACATTTGAATAATGTTCAGTTAAAACTGTTTCCAATACAATTAAAAATTGAGTTTGCCTCTCATAAAATGGTGTTTGTGTACTTATTTTTAAGACTTGGAGAAAGTTCTGTTCACGTAATGAATTAAGGTTCGAACATTAACATTTATAAGTAACAGAATAATTGAGTTGCTGAAACTGAAAGCTTTCGAGGAACGATATCAAAAAATATAAGTTGGATATAGTCAAAACTTTTAAGTTCAGGAAAGTAGAGTTATTCAACTAGTTATTTAACTAAAAAAAGAGAGGCAATTGATTGCTTCACTTTAAGTTCTGCTAACTTATTCGGGTTTACAGTGCTAGACACAGCCAAAACTGTGTTGCTTGGATGCAATTTGGGGCATGTCGTGAAATGAGGAGTCATTGTTCAGCATGTTCAAATTTTGTTGAGCATCCACAAACTTGTTAATCCCACCTGGAGGGAGGCTGGAGCAACTCCAAGTGCGTCTGCGGGAAGGAATTATTGCTGAGAAGGATCTGGGCACTGCTACTCTCGGGAAGCGCTGATGATGCAGTGGTGCTTTTTAGCCAGCAGCCGGCCTAACGCTGTTTGGCAGCACTTGTTGATGGATGCGCAGTCTGCTTTAATATCTTCACAAATCCCAGCGTTGGGAGTTTACCCTTTCTATGATGGGTGTTTGCTGATTTTGTGCGCTTGTCTGAGATTCTGTTGTGCCAGTGTTCCTATTTTACTGGGATGTGGGGCCATTTTGTCTAAAACGCTGTGGCTTCGTTTCTTGCAGCACCTCTCCATCTCGAATAGCAACATTCAAGTGGACGCGTCCTTCATGCAAACCCTGTGGAACGTCCAACCAACCTGTTCCTCAAGCAACATGGCTGTCGGCAAGTTTATGGCATCAGGGCCAACATATTTTTTGATCATGTTGTCCTATGATTAAATATTGGAAAGAATTGAAAACTGGAATATCTGAGTGCATTCCGTGTCCAAGGTAAGTATAAGAGTCGCTGTTGAAAAAATTCATCTTGTCAACATATTTTATTGAATTTGATAGAACTTTTACTTTTTTAATCCAAACAGAGGTTTCATCAGCAATTTTGCAAAGCTTCTCAAATGTAAAATATGCGCTCCACCAGTATTGATGACTGTATGTTACTTTTTTTTTTCCTTTCCGAAAATTAATTCTGTATTTTTTTTCTCCTTGTTCAGCATATCCATAATCTCAACATCATGAGTCTCATGTTACATTTGTTTCGGTAGGGTATTTGGTTGGTGGTCATGTGATGCGTCTCTGTCGTGGCCATGATGAGAGCTTGACCATCCCTGGAGCAGAAAGGAGTGAGGAGGAGCAGAGGTAATGTTTCACCTTTTAGTTCAGTCCCAAGTTGTCTATACAAGATTTTTAAAAAATTTTTTTAATGGTTCTGTGTAAGACCAATGCGAAAACTGTGACCCAGCAAACCTGCTAAGTGTGCAGTCGAACAAAATGATTATGTCCTGTCTCTGTCATGCGGCAGGGCTTCGCTACTGTCACAAGTCATGAAAATTACACAATGAGAAAGTATAAGTGATCAATGAAGGTGACAACCTGTTTTTATATGATGGAGCTCATGTTTTACTATTCGGCCTACTCTATACTGATGGCCAGAGAGCAAGCGGAGAGATTCATTTTAACGGGTACGAAAAAAAACCCATTGGGAAACAGGACCATCATTAATCCCCTCAAGTGTTTGCAAAGTGCCTTCAACTTGTTTATTTTCTTGTCAGATTCTTGAGGAATGTGCTGCAGTTTTCAATTTCCGTTGTGGCTCAATAACAGAAGCCCTGCACTTCTCTGTGCCCCCAGGATAGTCAACTACGAAGCAGGTAAGGGAGTGTCAAAAGCACGCTCCCTATGGATACTGGAGCCTTTGAGGATCAGGTGGGTTCGAGTTCTGAATCACACACGCATGCATTCAATCAACCCGACTGAGAGAGCACCCCGACATCAAGAACATCCTTGAAATCTTTAGAGTTGATTTGTCAGTGGGTCTTGTCCTAAATATAGATACAAATTTGCCTGTATTTTGTCTGAGCTGTCACTACCGGTTATTACTCCTCCAGAGGACTGTTTATATCTCTTTCAATATTTTCATCCCTTCCTCCACCTGCCCGCCACGCAATTTGCCTCAAATCCATGTCGTCTGGCAATTCTCACCGAGGTCACCTGTCGCGCTTGTGTTCTGTTTGCATGTGCATCCTTTCAGCTCGTCCTTTTTGGCTCCGAAGGGATTTTCGCAAGTGAACACGACACTGCCTTTTCTAATGCCAACTCTCGTGCTCAATAAGCATGCTGAATAAGAGGGAGCGGCCGGTGTAATATTGATGTATATAAACATAAAAGCTTGTCCTGGATGCTGCGTTCAGCTGGAGCGGAAGCCACATACGCTGGGGACAGGGCTTCCGACTACGCCATCTCTCCACCGGCCATTACCTGGCACTGACTGAGGACCGGGGACTGGTCCTGCAGGACAGGGAGCGGTCCGACACCACGGCCACCTCCTTTTGCTTCAGGCCCTCCAAGGTCAGTGCAAAGTCACCAAACGACATTTGCACAATTTAGACACCGCTTTCACAACTGCTGAGCAGACAACACTTCAACTTGCCTCATGGTAATTGGCTGACTTAACAGCCTTTTACCATTAGTGGGTCAGGACAAATCCGCCTCCTTATCTAAATAAAAATCCATATGAGAAAGAAATTGGTTGATATGCGCGGAAGTTAACAAGACTTCGTGGATATTGGGCTTTTCATGTCTTTACTCCCCTTTTCCCACACTCCCTCGGGGGTCGAGGCAGTTCTTCTAAAATAAAGTTGCCCTTCTAGATCATACCATGAGAACAAATCCAATAAAAAAAAAAAAAAAAAGTTTGTTTCAATGAAATTCAAACTTATGCGTTCAACTTTCATCACATCCAAAGGTCAGTCTCTTTCTGTGTCCAGCCTTGTTTTATTAAATGCGGCACTTTCCCCTTTCCCTTGGGGAGAAAGGTCGCCAAGCTCACAGAGGCCTGTAATGGCACCACAGTTTAGAGGCTCAATCCTCAAATGGTCATCCTATACATACAACTACTGCGTCGGTATACTTGATGTAAGATTTTCACATGAGCTGGTGTGTACCTGTCTGTCACATTAAAACAGGAAAAAAGCGAGTCGGGCCCAAAGAGAGACATTGACGGCATGGGTGTGCCAGAGATCAAATATGGCGATTCTGTCTGCTTCATCATGCACGTGGCAACTGGACTGTGGCTGTCCTATCAAGCGCCTGATGCCAAATCATCTCGTCTTGGACCCATGAAAAGAAGGGTAAAACTGGCTTTAATTTACACTGCACCGAATTCTAAAAGTGTGCAGTCTAGAATTGGTTCAAGTTGCATATGGTGGAACCGTTCCAACTCCAACACCCTTTAGGTTGTCCAATTGGGATTTGACCCCACTCTTCTAAAAAAAGGATTAATTATTGTTACTCGTTATCAAAGGTTTGATGAATCAATTTTATTGTTCTTATTACTGTAGTTAACTTCCTTTTACACTTGGGATCTCCGATGTCAATTATTACAGTACTGTTGGTCATTGAGACAGAGTTGCATATTGTTATAAAGAGTAGTTGTCTTGTTTTAACTGTAACTTGAGCAAATGTAAGTTTTGGCCGGTAACTTCATTATTATTAATAGTTGCATTTCTGTGGGGATTTTTTTCCCTTACTGCGATTAAACTGGAGCTGCTGAACTTGAGTGACCCTTGTGCACAGTGTCACATAACTACTCCGAGAGTGCGCTGACATTACATCTTGCATCTGTCTTCGCTGCCTGATTGCTCCCTGCTCTCGATGCAGCTATGCACATTGAAACATCACACGCTGTCAAGCTAACGAGTGACTGGATATCCCAAATTATACTCCGATGCTAATGTTATTTCTATAGTCCACCCCACTTTTCACAACGAAGCGCACTGGCCACCAACAAGACTCATGCTCACTAGACTCTCACCTGACAAGACAGCAACTTGGTTAAAAAGTTAGAACAGGCTCCACTGTGTTTTGGCAGTTAGTTAGTGCAATACGAGGAATGCTGGTGATCGCTGGGCACCGACCCAGGAACATCACACACCTCCGTAGCTGTTGCCTGGTGGTCCCTGTAGCCTCGGCACCATGCCGAGGTAGCTGACATGGTGGCAGTGGGGGTTGAGGGAAACTATTGTCAATTTACACCAACCTATCCCTGCTTTTGGTCCTGGTGTTTGATTTCAGCGAGTCAAGCTCGAGCCCCACCCATAGGCATGAACATCCAGAGAATGCATACCTCTAAAAAGGCCTGACAACTGCAAATATTACTGCGTGCTAATGAATTGCATGTATACTTACTATGCTATGCAAAAGCGCCTGGATAGTCTTGGTGATGTGTGAAAATACACGTGCAACAAGTGCCGCTGATATGACACATTCAGTACACACAACAGCGTGGCTTCGCAAAAAGAGTGCTGATGGCTTAACTAGCCTGTCAACAGTCTAGATTTATCTTAACTGTTGTGCATTTTGTTCTAAAAAAGGGATTTGCCAATTCTCAGCGCTGTCAAAAGTAAAGCCAATATGCAATATTGGTCCAGATTTTAGCAAGGACCATGAAGTAGACAGACATTATTTGCTTTAGTTGGTCACATAAAATAATTGGGCCCAGAGTTTCGGCACCTGTTGAGATTCTAAACCTTTGATTCTTTCCTACCACAGGCCTGTCTGCATTCTGAGGGCCACATGGATGACGGCTTGACTCTCCAGCGCTGTCAGCATGAAGAGTCTCAAGCGGCTCGCAACATCCGTAATACAACGTTCCTCTTCACCAACTTTATCAAGTAAGATGAATAAAAAGGCTTTCTGAGAGATTGACGACCTGCAGTAGACCCCTCGGTGCTCAAACTCATGACCAACGGCACAAAGGTGCACAGTTTCTTCTGTACTCTTGGGACTTTTCTTCAGGGCCTTGGACAGCACCGCCACAGGCGTGTCCATGGAGGTGGCCGGCTACGTCCAGGAGGTGCTACAGATGCTGAATGACCTGATCGAGTACTTCAAGCAGCCTGACTCGGAGCTGGAACATGAAGAGAAGCAATGTCTCCTGCGATCGCTCATCAAACGTCAAGACCTCTTCAAAGAGGAGGTGAACAAGAACCCGGTGGAGCTTGACTCGATTATGCAGCGTGTCATGCAACATTGATGTTGCTCGGTTGACTGATTGCAGGGCCACTCGGGGGGCATAACTTGAGCTAAACCTTTCAAGTGACCTTAAGAGTACCAAACATGAGGCCTGGATTCAAACGTCTAAACCTCAGACTGTGAAGCGAATCTGCTAACCATTCGACACTGTGCCATGAGATACAAAACTAAAAAGTCATTTTTATTTGAGTAACAGTAAAGTATATGGCTGAAAGTGTTTCCAAATGTCAGGAGTAACTTAAAATGTCGTCAGAAACATAAATAATCAAGGACACAGACCTGAAAACTGAAAAGTCTGCTTGAAAAAAGTGAGAAAGTATTTGTACTTCCCAGCAGTGAATGTGCAGGTGTACCTAATGAAGGTGTACAGTGAGTAGATAGAGTATGTGCATTAGTGGTGAGCGTTCTTCAGTGTCAGGATTATGGCCTGTCCAAAAATCAGGAGTACCATTATAATTTCCATCAGCACACAATGATGCCCCTCGTTGCTATGTCCACAATATTTTTGGGCTCCATTCCAAAGTTTGATTTGATGCCAAAAAGGACAGTAATTAAAGCAAAGCAAATTTTATTATGGATGCATCATGGTTATGGTCGTGCTTTTGTTCCCAGGGCATGCTGGCCCTCCTGTCAAAATGCATCGACCGGATGTACAATAGCGCCGCCCACTTTGGGGAGATGGCTGGGGAAGAGGCCGGGGCAGCGTGGAAGGACATCCTCAACCTCCTCTACGAGCTCCTTGGTAAACGGACCCGAGTGATGGATCTCTAGGCATCATCAGCTGTCAACCCCGGCTAGACATGCATAATTCATCATCCTCTGGCGCGTTGCGCCTCCATCCTTTTAACTTTTCACACGCTCACTTTTTTTTTTTTTAATGTTCCCTGTTTCCCTCTCCCCTTGCTTCCTGGACAGAATGTGTGGCATTTAGGTCACCACCATGAGTATCCCTCGTCATCCTTATGAGACAGTCTGTTGTATTTTGAGGCAAATTACGAGCCTCTGCCAAAGTGGCAGCCTTCACAGGTGCTGATGTTAGCCTCCTCTCATGGGGCTCCGTTATGAGTTGTGAATGCTAACTGTGTAACCCTGAGACGTTCTTCTTTGGACAACTCTGTCTTGGCTTATTTGTTTTGCTGTCATCAACAGCTTCCCACCCGCAGCTCTCCTTGACTGCCCTTGCATTCAACACCAAGGCCTCGTCGTTTTGCACCTGCACACAAATATACAAATATATATTTATTTTATTTTTTTTACTCAGCTGCACTTATTCGTGGGAACAGAAACAACTGCACCCAGTTTTCTCGCAACTTGGACTGGTTGGTCAGCAAACTGGAAAGGCTTGAGTCATCATCAGGTAAAAAAGCTTTTTTTTTTTTTTTTTCTCCCCTCCATAGATTATCAAAGAAATAGTGTCACACAAATACAACCGTGTCATTTCTTTTCAGGCATCCTGGAAGTCCTACACTGTGTCTTGATTGAAAGTCCGGAGGCTTTGAACATCATCCAGAGAGGACACATCAAATCTATCATCTCTTTGCTGTGCAAACATGGACGCAACCACAAGGTGTCAAGCCACTGCATCTTACTCCCCCCAATTTTTTTTTTTTTGTTTTTTTTTGTTTTTTTTAGGAATGCAAGCTCGCCCCATCAAATTTGACAGTAAATCCTACAACTGAGCCTTTAATTCCCTTGGCTTTTGCTCACCGCCTTGTGACAATAAGAACACTAAACCCAGTACAAAGACAATTCAGCCAGAGAAACAGTTCATGTGTTACTTTATTGAACAAGTTAAATCCAATAGTTCAAGGACGGTCGAATCAGGATTGACTGCACCCCTGGTGTTTTTATTTTATTCTCTTTTCATCTTGTCTAAAGTGCAGGAGCGGAACCTTTTTGAGGACATGAATCTTCACACAATGACAAAAAAACTTATTCACAAGCCCATTTAAATCTTTTGCCTATGACCTAAAACGAAGTTCATTTGTGGTAATTATTTATACTGCATTATTGCATTGATTGTCTTCCTCTGTCAGATTCTAGACGTCTTGTGCTCCCTTTGTGTATGTAATGGCGTGGCTGTGAGAGCCAATCAAAATCTGATATGTGACAACCTGCTTCCCAAAAGGGACCTGCTTCTTCAGACCCGACTAGTCAACGATGTTCATAGGTATGTCATGGAAATCGGTTCTATTTTTAAATCTAGTGCTTGAACCTGTTTGAGAGGCTTGAATGTTTGTCAATGTTTGTTTCAAAACACAACACTTTTTAGAATAACAACCAGTCATAGAATAACCATGTGTCCCAGTGCCAATATTGATCACAAAATAATTACATCTGTTTTTTCACTTCTAGCATGAGGCCAAACATCTTTTTGGGTGTGGCTGAAGGCTCTGCCCAATACAAAAAGTGGTATTTCGAGCTGGTGGTCGATCAGGTGGACCACTTTGTAACGGCTGAATCGACTCACCTGAGGGTAGGCTGGGCTAACACAAAAGGCTATGCCCCGTATCCTGGTGGAGGCGAGGGCTGGGGAGGCAACGGCGTTGGCGACGATCTCTACTCTTACAGCTTTGATGGTCTTCACCTGTGGTCAGGTGGGACTCTTCACTGGCTGAACCTACATGAGACAAATGCATGCATTTATTGTCGTGTAAACTTTAAAACAAAAGTACTTTCAAGGGTTTACTCATGTGTTTCGCATCCAGAAAGGGCCTGCAGACCCACCGGATTAAAGAACACAATTAAGAGGGCAGACCATGCTTTACATTTATATTATGATGACTATTTTACAATGCAGTTGGTATTTAATTTTGCTTTTTTGAGAGCTGGAACCTATTAATGGCATTTCAATTCATTCTAATGGGGAAAATTGATTTGAAATATTCACAATGACTACTCTCTAAACACCCATTTCTCCTCCTCTATGTGTATCTACCATTTTCATTTTCAGGTCGCATGCCACGGGCGGTGGCCTCTATTAACCAGCACCTACTAACTTCAGACGACGTGGTTAGCTGCTGTCTGGATTTAGGCTCCCCCTGCATGTCCTTCCGGATCAACGGTCAACCCGTTCAGGGAATGTTTGAAGACTTCAACACAGATGGATTCTTCTTCCCCGTCATCAGCTTCTCTGCCGGTGTCAAGTATGTTTCACTGGAAATTAACCAAAAGATGGCCATGCGAGTGAAGTTTTCCTATCCATCGGGGCCTCATTACATCATAGCAGATGTGTGTTAAGTGCTGTTTACTGAAGTTGATTTGAATGAGAAAATTGCAACTCCCAAACATTTAGTGGGGACAAAAACCAGAAGTGAAGGGGCCCCTTGTATTTTCTCGCCAAATATCACATCGTTTTTTTGTCACCTATTGCTTCATCAGGGTGCGTTTCTTGTTGGGTGGACGACATGGAGATTTTAAGTTCCTGCCCCCCTCTGGTTACTCTCCGTGCTGTGAGGCACTGCTGCCAAAGGAGAAGATGTACGTGGAGCCTGTGAAAGAGCACAAGAGGGATCATGATGGGGTCCAAGACCTGTTGGGAACGACCCAGTTTCTCTCCCAGGCCTCCTTCATTCCCACTCCGGTTGACACCAGCCAGGTGAGGGGACTTCTATGGTCTCCATGCATTCAATCCCAATAGTGCTGGTTCAGGATGTTCAAGATGTACTCAGTTGTTTTGAGAAGGTTCAAAATTGCCCGGTTTGTGGAAAATACTGCCTTAACCATCAACACTTGCAACGGCTAAAAATAATGTCCCAATAGGAATGTCGGGAAAAAGATAAAACAATACAGAGCTACTATTTTTATCATCTCGCCCAACCATCTGTTCCTTTTCTACCCGTGCAGATTGTTCTTCCGCCTCACATGGACAACATCCGGGACAAGCTGGCAGAAAACATTCACGAACTGTGGGGGATGAATAAGATCGAGCTAGGATGGACGTATGGCAAGGTACGCCTGCCGCATGGTGTCATATTTAATACAATGCATGTACTTTACACTAAATATATTGGTCTTGACCTAATATGCAACATTTTCTGACCAATACTAGGATTAACTTTTTTTTTTTCTTTCAGATTCGGGATGACAACAAGAGGCAGCACCCATGCCTTGTTGATTTTGTCAAGCTGCCTGAAACAGAACGGAACTACAATCTGCAAATGTCCAGTGAAACACTTAAGTAAGACCCTTCCTCAATTCATAAAGGCCACTGTCATCAAATGTTGTGCAGAGAATAAAAACAAGGCTTCAGATGAGTGAATTCCAGTATTGATCCTCAAGAAACTGTTGCTCCTCAAGATGATCCGTGCCAAGTGCTGGCTCCTCTCACACTAAAACATTTGTAAAAATTGTCTGGTTTTTCCTGCCGGTCGATCATCACATCCATAACCATTCGAGGAGAATTGTTTTCTAATGAGCTGTAGCAAAAGTTTAGATGATAGATTAGATGAAATTGGCAAATGCACAGTAAGAATAATGGCTGTTGGTCCAGTGGTTGTCATTTTTATACACTCACTTTCATCTATTCTACTTGATATTACCTTATTCGCAGGACCCTCGTGGCTCTTGGATGTCATGTTGCCCAGGTCAATATTCATGCTGAGGACGATCTGAAGAAAATCAAACTTCCCAGAGAGTAAGTTTGTGTTTTTCCACATGTAAATACTTGGTAGTCCGGAATTAAGAACAAAGCACACCATATGTAAAACGGAGCAGACAGAGACAACCCATGCACACTCCACAGAAGAAGCCCTCAGTTGAGATTCGAACCCCGAACCTCAGAACTGCCCACTACCTCAACAATGTTAACAGAAAAAAAAAATTGAATGATGTTTTGTTTCCAGTTACATGATGACCAACGGATATAAACCTGCTCCTCTGGACCTTTCCGACGTGAAGTTGACTACACGTCAGGAGGTTCTTGTTGAAAAGCTAGCAGAGAATGCACACAATGTATGGGCCAAAGACAGAATTAAACAGGGGTGGACCTATGGAATCCAGCAGGTAGCAATCTGTTTCCTCCTCATTCTGCTGGCTTGACAGTGAATGACTGGTCAACTTACTACTAATTGTTGGTTTGATGCAGGATTTAAAGAACAGGCGTAATCCTCGCCTGCTGCCATATGCTTTACTCGACGAGCGCACGAAGAAGTCGAATAGAGACAGTCTAAGGGAGGCCGTCAGGACGATGGTTGGCTATGGATATGACATCGACCCTCCAGACCAGGAGAGTAAGAAACGATGACGGACTACCAAAAATTAATAAGCCGATGCACATAAAATGCGTTTTTTTAAACAAAGAAAAAAAAAGCGTCAGCACACAGCATATGCAGTCATACAATACAATACATGATGATTTATATATTGAGATAGTTACCGAATATTGAGTTATTTTTGCCAATATTTCTGTCTTTTCCGTACTGATTGTGAAAACAGTTTAAATCTTGACAGTTTTTTTTTATTAATGTACCAGTTCCCATCGTGCTTACGGGGGTTCATTGATTGATTTCTCCCAGCTGTCCACGTGACGGACAATCAGAGGATTGAGACTCTGCGATTCTTCCGGGTGGAGCAAACGTACGCGGTGAAAAGGGGAAAGTGGTACTTTGAGTTTGAGGCCCTGAGCGGAGGCGATATGAGGGTTGGCTGGGCGAGGCCAGGCTGCAGACCTGATGTGGAACTGGGAACAGATGACCAGGCCTTCGTCTTTGATGGATACAGGGTAAACCACATGATGCACATTCTCAACCATCAATTTGGAGATGATTTGAGTTACTCCAAATCATCCGTCCATACCAGCTGCAAATAGTGATAGACGGAACGATTAAATGCTCGTCCACAAAATGTCAGAAGCTAAAATTAACTTGCTTATCCACCCGTTGCTATTCATACAACAACATAATAGCTATTCAACTCAAAACATAATAAAAAAGATGTTACATTAAAACGGGCCTATATTTCACACCGAGTACATTTGTGAGGGGGTTGATATGAGGCCATTTCAATAGCCTCAGTATTTTTTTTTTTTTTTTTTTATGTGTGCATAAAGTTTTCTCATATAAAATAAAGGTTAGGGAATTACCGCTTCCCATCCTATCACGAACAGTACAACGGCTCACTTCGATTCCAATTTCATGACGTACCACGTTTAAGATTGCAACAAAATGCTGCACTTTCGTTTCTTTTCTCAAGGCTCGGCGCTTACATGCCGGGAGCCGCTACTTTGGGCACCCGTGGAAAAGAGGAGACGTAGTCGGCTGCATGATCAACATGCAGGACAAATCGATTATTTTCACCCTGAACGGCGAGCTTCTGATCACCAACAAAGGCTCAGAGCTTTGCTTCACTGACTTTGAGGCAGAAGATGGTGAGAGCTCCACACGTCATCCAACATCTGTGAATGGCGTACTTACACAAATATTAACTTTTAACCACGGTCCACACAGCATAACAGAATTTAATCATGGAACAAGCGATGACGTCATCACTTGATTTACATTGTGTTTTTCAGGGAGGTTTTCAAATTGTTCGAATGGATGCGTAATGCAGATTAACTGGTAAACAATCGCCCTCCCTCCCCAGGTTTTATCCCAGTGTGTAGTGTGGGCATGTCTCAGGTCGGACGCATAAACCTTGGGAAGGATGCCAGCACCTTCAAATACTACACCATGTGCGGCCTTCAGGAAGGCTTTGAGCCCTTCGCGGTCAACATGAATAGAGAAATCACCATGTGGTTTAGCAAACGCCTGGCAACTTTTGTCAACGTACCGCAGGATCACAGGGATATCGAGGTCATTTGTCAAGCAACGTTGGCTTTTGAGTATGCGTTCTCTCTTCCTCAATTTGGCCTGCCCTCAGGTGACGAGGATTGACGGGACAGTGGACAGCCCACCCTGCCTAAAGGTCACCCACAAGACTTTTGGCACCCAGAACAGCAACAATGAAATGATCTACTGCCGACTGAGCATGCCCGTGGAGTTCTCCCCTGCAGACATGTTACTTGACGAATCGTTTCCACTAAGGTCAGACATTTTTTCTGGATTCGAAGTGCAAATTGGATTTGATTTGTTTTTCTCTCTGGCAATGATCGATATGATCTTGTTGTTTTTAGTTGGTGCTGATTTGCTCCGCTGGCTTAAATAATTTCTTCTTTGCAGTCATCCTCCAAAAGCAGATGGGGCGACAGACTACGGGAGGATCACAACTGTAAATGAAGCCACACCGTATTTTTATCCAAATTACTGTATTAACAGTTAACCGATGTAAAGTCGTTTCATCTTTTCTGCGGGGTGTGCTCTTGACAGTACTACCACTCCGTGCGAGTGTTTGCCGGGCAGGACCCCGCGTCTGTGTGGGTGGGCTGGGTGACGCCGGACTATCATTACTATTCAAAGAACTTCAGCCTCACCAAGACGAGAACAGTCACTGTTACCTTGGGAGACGAGAGGGGTCGGGTCCATGAGAGGCAAGTACAGTTTTTTTTTTTAAATTTTTTTTTTAAGATGTTACTTTGGCTCCAGAATTCTCGATCAACAAAACCTTTCATCTATTAAAACGGCGAGTTCATAGCCTTTCCACATATGGATGGAGACAAATGGTAGTTGTCCGGCCTCTCAGCACTCTTTTTCTTCCGATCGACATTAGTGTCCAGCGAAGTAACTGCTATATGGTTTGCGGAGCGGAGGCAATCGGCCCTTCTTCATCCAGCCGCTCCAACTCTGACGTGGAGATTGGCTGCCTGATGGACCTGTCTACTGGCCTTGTTTCCTTCACTGCAAACGGCAAGGAGCTGTCTACCACTTATCAGGTAAATAAGAGGCGAGCAGGACCATACAAAGCTCTCTTACCCTATTTTTGGCAGTATATCGTATGTTTTATTCCCATGCAACTGTTTGATTGTTTTAGCGATTCAATCACTGTATTCATTTGAAAAAACAAGGTTTCCGCTGGTTATTGCGCTCAGCTCCATAACAATCAACTTGCCGGTGCCGGGCCACATTAGTATTCAACAAACATTCAAGCCATTTGTCTTTCCTAAAGGGAAACAAGTTTGTGCTGGAGTAAATTACTTCTGCTGCTGTGTTTTCCATTGCACCCCAACTCTCGTCGCACCTCACTCTCATGTTTCAGCTGGTTAATATGCTGAAGCCTGCCTTTATAGATATATGTGCATATGTTGAGAATTTTCCATTCTCTGAAGGCCCTCTTATTTCCAGGTGGAGCCAAGTAGCAAGCTGTTTCCTGCTGTGTTTGTACGGCCCACCTGTGCAAACCTCTTTCAATTTGAATTTGTCAAGATTAAGGTTTGTATCTCATTGTGAATAAGTTTACAGCTACGAAATAAGTGCTTGTTCTGTATGTTATACTTACTGTCGAGTTGAACTTCACATCGCAGTCGCCACGTGACTGAATGTGCTTGTGAGGTCGCTCTTTTCCCGTGAACTTCACAGTTGATAAAATGACTACATCGCATAAATACAGTCCTCCTTCAAATATTCTTGATGATTGTCATTGCTTGGATGGAAATCCCTGACTGTGGTATTCATTCCTCTCCTTGTGTCCCGTATTCCCAGGACGCCATGCCAATCTCCTCGGCTATATTTAAAAGTGAGCACAGGAACCCGGTGCCTCAATGCCCTCCGCGACTGAACGTGCAGACCATCGTGGCAGTGCTCTGGAGCCGCATGCCAAACACTTTCCTCAGCGTGGAGACTGCTCGAGTCAGCGAGAGACACGGATGGGTTGTCCAGTGCTTGGAACCGCTGCAGATGATGGCTGTACATATACCCGAGGAAAATAGGTGGGGTGAAATCAAATATTCGAATACGGCGACCACTGTGCAACCTGTTACGCTGCCCGTAAATAGACCACGTATCCGACTTCTTTGTCATCAGTCTTCCTTGTCCACCTCTCGCAGTGTTTTCTGACAGTGGGGTGTTGTTTCATCAAATCTCGTTCAATATCCCACTTCGTTGTATGCACCAGCAGATCATTTGTTATAGCTCAGAGGTGCTGCCTCACAGCCAAAATATTTTGTCTTGCTTCTTTCAGATGTTTGGACATCTTGGAGTTATCAGAACACGAAGACTTAAGGAAGTTCCATTATCACACTCTCAAGCTGTACTGTGCCCTCTGTGCCCTCGGTAACACTCGTGTAGCGCATGCCCTCTGCAGCCACTTGGACCAGTCGCAGCTCCTCTACACCATCGACAATCAGTATCTCTCTGGCATGCTAAGGGAAGGCTTCTACAATGTCCTCATCAGGTTGGTTAACCGATGAGCCTAATGTGCGATCCCTTGAATGGCACCGCTGAGTGTTACTCTTGTTTCCAGCATCCATCTTGAAACGGCGAAAGAGGCTCGCCTCATGATGAACAATGAGTTCATCATCCCCGTGACGGACGAGACGCGCTCCATCAAGCTGTTCCCCGATGAAAGCAAAAAGCACTCTCTCCCTGGCGTAAGCCTGAGCACATCCCTGAAGCCTCGGGTCAACTTCTCCCCCGCCTGTATCATCAGCATCAAGCGCCAGCAGTATCTCCACAGTCCCCAGATCCCCTTGGGCATCCTAAAAGAGAAGGCCATCAGCATGCTTAGTGAGGCCGTGCAGGGTGGCGGCATCCATATCAGAGATCCTGTGGGCGGGAGTGTGGAGTACCAATTTGTGCCCATCCTCAAGCTGATCGGAACACTGTTGATCATGGGAGTCTTGAGCAGCGAGGAAGTGAGGCTGATTCTCCTCCTGATCGATCCCAATGTGTTTGGGGAGGTCGAGGAGGCCAAGGTGGAGGAAGGGGCTGTTACCCAGAAGACAGAAGAGGTGAGCACGAGTGCAGAAAAGTCCACCGAGGCGGGAGAAGAGGAGACGAAGGAGAATAAGGCCTCAGTCCGCGGTCTTCTGGAGAAGTCTTTGCCGGAGTCTGTCAAACGGCAGGTGAGATGCGCGATCAACTAAATGTGCACTTTAGTTTGAAATTAGCTGCAACCTACCCTAGCTGACTTGAGGCGAGAGGCAAGATACACCCTTGACTGCCACCCAGAATTACATTTTCCAATCGAAATTGGTCGGATGGACCTTCAGGGTTTGTTCAGCTCTGGCGATGTCAAGTTTGAAAACAACTTCCTTTGTTTTTAGATGTGTGAACTGCTGCATTACTTCTGTGACTGCGAGCTGAAGCAACGTATCGAAGCCATTGTCTCCTTCTCGGACAACTTTGTGTCCAAGCTGCAGCACAACCAGAAATTCCGCTACAACGAGCTGATGCTGGCGCTCAACCTGTCCGCTGCCATCACGGCCAAGAAGACCAAAGAGTTCCGCTCACCTCCCCAAGAACAGGTAACGACTCAGCTAATTTCCATCAATGTCATTGCCTGTTTTGTTCCTGGGAGAATTTCAGTCAACTTCACAAGAATCCAAACACACAGTTTTTTTTTTTCTTCTATTTATCGCAAGACTTCATTTGTATTCCCAAACACCATCTTGGGCATGTAAGACTAAATTGCATTTGGTGAGCTGACTGAGATGAAAGTCTGCACTGCTGGAATAGTAAACTGCTCTCAGTCCCCAAACATTATATGCTGAGTAGATTACATTCAGGTAGATTAGAAGCAGTACATGTTTTAATAAAAGGAACGCTCAACTTAGAGGTACACAACAAGAGTGACATGTGGTCATGGCTGGTCTACAAATATTGATACCGCCTTCTGAATGAATTGCTCAAGGGTCCCTTTTGTGTTTCCTATAGATCAACATCCTGTTGAACTTCACCGCAGGCGACGACTGCCCCTGTCCTGAAGACCTGCAGGAGGAACTCAAGGCCTTCCACGAAGAACTGCAACTGCACTGCGGTGAGTCCACCTCATGGAATGGTGACAGCTTATGTGGCGTGTCCACACTGACAAAAGATAAATTGTGCATGCCTTTTAGAATCAAATAAACACTTCACATTCTGTACCTTTAAATTTGGACCATCTTACTGAAATGGGTCTCCCCTTGCAGGAATCCCAGTAGAGGAAGACGAGGACGAGCAGGACACATCGATGAAAGGCCGACTCCTGGCCTTGCTGTACAAAATCAAAGGTCCGCCACAAAAGATGGAGGAGGAACCTGAAGAGAAAGAGCAGGCTTCCCCTAGTGAGTCATTCTTTAGTTTAAACTTGAATGTAGCAGCTGGCTACAGGTGACTATATTTAGACGGACAATGGTAAGCGAGTTTTAAAAGGAAGGGTGTTGCCAGACAGTTCCAATCTTCATTCCTCTGCTCAAAGCAATTTTGATGTTCTGTTCTGCATAAAAGAGTAATGGACATTTGGCATAAGACAGACGCCTACACCTTTTAATGCCAGACTCTCACTTCTACTGTGAATGATTGAAAGTTTCAAAAGTGGCAAGATGTGATTGAGATAGACTCAATGACCTTGTTTACCGTTTTGAAATTTGGAACCGACCCTGCTGAATTGTTAAATTGCCGTGCTCTACTTGCAGTCTATTAACTCCACATCAATCAGAGCACAATGTAATGGTGCCGATTTGGCTCTTGGTGACAGCCATTTATATGATTCACTCATCATTGTCTTTTGGGGACTGAATACTTTCAATTCAAAACACTGGGCTGCTCACAGTCAAGAGTTCTTACTGGCTTTGACTCCTGTGAAATTGTATTCTCCCTCCTTTCCTCTCCTCAGCCAATCTAAAGGAGCTGATCTCCCAAACTATAACCACCTGGGCCCAGGAGACGCACATGCAGGATCCTGAGCTGGTCCGAGTGATGTTCAGCCTGCTCAGGAGGCAGTTCGACGGCATCGGGGAACTGCTTCGGGCCATGAAGAAGTCTTACACCATCAGTGCCGCTTCCGTGCAGGATGCTATCAACCTGCTGGCCTCACTGGGTCAAATCAGGTCTCTGCTGTCTGTCCGCATGGGCATTGAGGAGGAAAAGCTCATGATTGATGGACTGGGGTAGGATGATGTTTCCAGACTCAATATGCAGTGTTTTGTGTGGACAGAATGACCTGACCCCAACAAATGATCTGTTCCGTGTCTTTAGGAACATTATGAACAATAAAGTTTTCTACCAGCATCCAAACCTCATGAGAGTGCTGGGCATGCACGAGACTGTCATGCAGGTCATGGTCAATGTGCTAGGAGGAGACAAGTCTCAGGTTGGTTTTCACTCAAATAAAGTAAACATGCTAGTGGCAGTTCATTCATCAACTTGGGACTTTTTTTTTTTTTTTTTAAACCTTCCAGATTGTTCCCATACATAGCCTTAATATTGGCTATCTTTCTCCTTCATCCACAGGAAATTGCCTTCCCCAAGATGGTTGCGAGCTGCTGTCGCTTTTTGTGCTATTTCTGTCGTATTAGCCGCCAGAACCAGAAAGCCATGTTTGACCACCTCAGCTACCTGCTGGAGAACAGCAGTGTTGGTTTGGGTATGTCGTGATGAATGGACAGATATGTTGGAATGGTTTGTGTATCGGGGCAGATATGATGATCATCATTATTTCGAGATATGAGAAAACAGCTCTCTCTGGCTTCCTCGAAGAACATCACAGCCAACAGAGACGTTAGGTTAGAAATTCCTCAGATAATAATAATCCATAATACAAGCTATTAACCTGAAGGTCTACCACTGATACAAGCAGGATAACAGCAGCGAGGACGGAGGAAGCATGTAAACTCAGGGGGGCGATTTAAGGTTGGAATGATGAGTCACACTACTGCTTGTTGCTTCTGCTTCTCATGTTTTATTGTATTGTGGCAGTAATGTTTTCTTCAGGTTTTTACTCTCTATGAATTAAACGAGGAGTATATTTAGTGTTTCTAAACATGTGCATTTGTAGCTTCTGAAGCGATGCGGGGCTCCACGCCGCTGGATGTTGCTGCATCATCAGTGATGGACAACAACGGCCTCGCTCTGGCCCTGGAGGAACCGGATCTAGAAAAGGTTAGTTTCTGACTCATTAGGTACACCTCTTAATTAGGTCAAATTCAAACATGTTCCTCTTAAAAATATTTAAACTAGATAAAAAAAATTAATCAGAGTGGAATGCATCACCACAGAATAGAAACTCTTAGTAAGCACATAGAAGCCCGTCCCACTCACGCCCTCTCAGAGAAAAGTTAAGTCTGACTTTGTACCGTGAGACTACGCTTGCTCAGCAAATCCATCAAACTAAGTGTCACTGACAGTGCGCACTATTAGTGTTCTGGAGGGAAATTGTGTGTGTGTGTGTGTGTGTGTGTGTGTGTGTGTGTGTGTTTGCGCAGGTGGTGACATACCTTGCAGGGTGTGGTCTTCAAAGCTGTGCCATGCTGGTTGCCAAGGGTTACCCAGACATGGGATGGAACCCCATAGAAGGGGAGCGTTACCTGTCCTTCCTTCGGTTTGCAGTCTTCTGCAATGGTAAGTTGATGGTGTCAGAGTTATTGTTCAAACAAACAAAAAAGCTCAACCCAGATCTAAAGGTAACCATTCGTCAGCGATTCTATTCTACTTTTATCTTCCCATTCAGGTAAAAGAATTTCACTATCGATTAATCTCTATAATGTCAGGAAAGTCATTTAGCCGACGCTAAAATGTGATCAGATCTTAAACCACAAAAAAATAAAAATAAAAATTGTGATGAAGTAAATTTTTGTTTCTGCTTGCCTTTGCATCCAAGGTGAGAGTGTTGAGGAAAACGCCAACGTGGTGGTGAAGCTGCTGATCCGACGTCCCGAGTGTTTTGGCCCAGCTCTGAGAGGAGAAGGGGGCCAGGGTCTGCTGGCGGCCATGAAAGAGGCCATCAAGATATCTAAGGATCCTGCTCTCGACCTACCCAAACCCTCAGCTGCCATCACGACTGGGTGGGAATCCATTTTCTCTTTCCAACACTGTGATCCTGCAAAGGTTGACGTTCAGTTGCATCGGCAGGTTGACTTGAAAAGCATCCAATACAACATTATACTGTTGTTTGAACTCTCGTGGGATGCCATAGCAGAACATTTTGTTCATTAGCATGAGAAATGCAAACATAGACAACCGTTAAGCCATCATAAGAACAGTTTATTTACTGTTGACTATTGAATAAGGTTAATTCAACTCTACGGTATTTTATTCTTTGGTGAAGCTTTTCCTTCTCTCGTAATTCATCCGACATTTATTATAGTCCAATCACCACCTCGTTTCGGAATAAGCGGGTCATGTAGTGTTTGTTTTTTTTTTCCCCTCCCGAAACTTTTATATATTAATTCAAGATGGCACATAACTTCAAACTGACGTGAGTTATGGAATCAAGCTCTATAAAAGGTTATGGGACATTTATTGAAGAAGGCAGACGTTAATACACTCTCAGTACATTTTATTAGGTACACCTGTACATGACTTTACATCGACAGACTCTGCTGAATCAGACTGACAGCATATTCGGCCTGTTCGGACATTATGTGGTGTGCAAGGAATATTGATTTAAACGCTTTCAGAGGGTTGCCATGTCAGGTTTATCATTTTAGTTATTGTATGGATGTGTAATTCAGATGTGGTGAGGAAGAAGAGGAAATAATCCACATGGGCAACGCTATCATGTCCTTCTACTCTGCCCTCATTGACCTGCTTGGTCGCTGCGCTCCAGAGATGCATGTGAGGCTCTAAAAAAAATGTCCTATTCGATACATAGAAATAAGAATTTCTCACCTGGACGCTTGTCTCTGACAGCTCATCAACGCAGGTAAAGGTGAAGCACTGCGTATTCGAGCTATTCTCCGCTCGCTGGTCCCCACCACTGATTTGGTTGGCGTCATCAGCATACCCCTCACAAAGCCCACGGTTAATAAAGGTGTGTTGCTTTCTTGCTTCAAGTTATAAGTGCAGCCCAATATGTTTTCCAGCTAATAGTTCGCAAAAGCCACTAGTACACTAAATGCATGTTGACAAAGTGTGTAATGGAATGCTCAATTAACTATGTGTTTAACCTGCAGATGGCAAAGTGACAGAACCTGATATGTCAGCCTGTTTCTGTCCGGATCACAAGGCCCCCATGGTGCTCTTCCTGGACAGGGTGTACGGCATCGAGGACCAAAGCTTCCTCCTCCAGCTGTTGGAGGTCGGCTTCCTACCTGACCTCCAAGCTGCTGCCTCTCTTGACACGGTAAATAAGGATCAAAAATGTTTGCGGTCGTGCCTTAACCCGGAATCCAAAATCTAAACATGCTGCACGTCCCATGATTGCTAACTCTCCACTAGTCATGCTTCGCTAACGTCTTCATCGGTTACATCGCAGTGTAGCAGACGTTACATGGAACTATTGTTGTGTTCCGCACAGGAGGTGCTGAGTATTACGGAAATGGCGCTGGCAATGAATAGGTACATCAACTCAGCTGTGCTGCCTCTGCTGACCCGCTGCGCCGCCTTGTTTGCCAGCACGGAGCACTACGTGCATCTGATCGATGCCACGCTGCAAACCATCTACCGCCTCTCCAAAGGACGCTCGCTCACCAAAGCACAGAGAGATGTTATTCAGGAGTGCCTGCTGACTATCTGCAAGTAAGTTTGCAGAGGCTACACATGCGTGCCTCGAGCTCGGCTTCTATTTTCACGAGGCACACCAACACCAGCGGTGTGCAGACTACGGTGCGGGGGCCATGATGTATTGGTTTTCGCTTGATAAATACATTAAATGTGAAGAATGTCAAAGTGGCGCGTGGACTTAAAAAAAAAAAAAAAAAAAAGTTTGATCATGTCTGACCTACATAATAAAAAGAACCAAACAGAAAGTGCACTGTCAAAGATGATAACTGCATATCTTCTCGAGTCTAGTTAGGATGAATTGCTTTCTTGAGTTGAGAAGGTTGTGAAGTGAACTTTGAACTAAAATTGACAGGCATCTGCGTCCCTCCATAATGCAGCAGCTACTCAGGCGCTTGGTGTTTGATGTTCCCCTGCTCACGGAATACTGCAACATACCTCTAAGGGTAAGATGCTGCACATGCCCCGGCCTATCGATTCCATATTGACATTCCTTATAAATCACGGCAGTGTCGCTTGACTGATGAAAAACTGCAAACTTTGCAATGGGGCCACATGACTGCAGTCTTTTTTTTTAGCCACTACCCGGAAACCAGGACGCAACGTCATCAGATTCAAAACAGCTCCTTCACATGTCTGTGCATGACAGCATTTTCTTGTGTTTTGATCTGTAGCTACTGACCAACCACTATGAACAGAACTGGAAGTACTATTGTTTGCCATGTGGGATGAACACCTTTGGCGCAGCCTCAGAGGAGGAGCTCCTTCTCACCAAGAAACTCTTCTGGGGAATTTTTGACTCACTCACTCAAAAGGTACAAACAAGTATCTTTTTTTTTTTTTAACATTGTCACATTAGAACCCATTGACTCATTTTCGAACAATTGCCCCTGTTTGCTGCTTCTATTTAGGGGATGAATCCCCCCTCAAATTTAGAACGTAATTCTTTGAAATCAGAGCAAGAGAAGTGAAAGCTCAGTGACGTAGCAGTGAGCAATGGTGATAAAACAGTTGAATCTTTTATATGTTCGTGACAGGCCAACCCTTTCCACTTCTTCCTCTTTCTCACTAGCTTGCTCTGCTCAATTCATCCATGCAGCTGCTAAGTAGACCTGTGTATGCCCCCATATACCAGCTACCTGGCTTTTCTTTTCTTGTAGAAATATGATGCTGAACTGTTCAAAATGGCCAACTGCTGCCTTTGTGCCATTGCTGGAGCCCTGCCGCCTGACTTCGTGGATGCCAGTTTAGGAGCAATGCTGGAGAACCAAGCATCCATCGACGCACAGGGAAACTTTGACCCCAAACCCATAAACACTGCCAAGTACGTAACTGTCAACACTTAAGAACCCCCGTGGGGGAGAAACAAAAGTGTATATAATCAAACAAACTATTAAAACCAAGATGCTCAAGTGACCATCCAGAATGTTTATAATTAACAAAGTTACCTAGTGGTGTAAATTAGTCAGAATGGCCCATTAATTTGAGATACTAAAACATAAATCTCGTTGCAGTATCTCCCTACCTGAAAAACTTGAGTTTTTTGCCAACAAATATGCAGAGCATTCCCATGACAAGTGGTCTTCAGAGAAGGTTTGTCCCAGCAGTTGGAAAGGAGAAACGTCATGTTGACGGGTGAGAGAATCCCTCTGGTGTTGAAACATGGTCATGCCCTCCAGGTGTCCGCAGGGTGGAAACACGGAGATGGCGTGGATGAGCACGCCAAAAAGCATCCACTGCTAAAGCCTTACACATCTCTCAGTGAGAAGGTAAGTGCACACTAAAACAAGAAAGAGCATTAAAACAGATTTGTTATTATTATTTTTTTTTAATCCCACAGTCGGAAATAAATGTGTGTGTGTGTGTGTGTGTGTGTGTGTGTGTGTGTGTGTGTGTGTGTGTGTGTGTGTGTGTGTGTG
>JAOYNJ010000914.1:0-11368 GCA_025770055.1 Hippocampus barbouri
GCACGCGTCGCAGGTGGGGTCGAGGTCGGTGTGGTGTCGGTGGTCCCACCGTCCTGCTGCCAGCGCGCCGAGTACGAGGGCGATGACAACGGCGAGTGGGGCGATGATGGCGATGTACATGCCTCCCAGTGTCGGTGTGTAGCTGTCTGCGTTCGTTGGGTGGCCAGGGGCTACGTCTCCTCCAGTGAGGACCCTGGGGGCACAGGTTCTGCACACCCAGGGGGCAGGTGGTTGTCAGCCGTATAGCGAGTTCCGCGCGGTTTCAAGGTCCGAGTTGATGTCGGACAAGACGCGGGGGTCGGTGGTGTACACCGTGACTTGGTTGCCGTCTTCGTCGATGATGCCGATCTGCACCTCTACGTCGTCGAACTCGATGATCAGCGCGCGCTCGCGCAGTTCGTAGCGGGTGGTGGACTGGCGTGTGTCCTCGTATTTGGTGATGGACTGGCGCATGGTGTTGCTCCTTGTCAGCAGTAGGCGTCGAGGTGCGCCATGAGCGCATCGTTTTCGTCTTGGTCGACGGTCAGGTTCCAGTCGTGTTTGATGGTGATCCAGTCGACGAGGTAGCGGCACTGGTTGCTCGGGGGCATCCACTGTGCGGGGTCGTCGGAGCTGTGGGCTTGGTTCAGGTCGGCGTCGGCGATGACCAGCCGGTTGGTGTTCCAGCCGTTGGCGAAGGTCTCCTTCCTGCCGGTGTTCCAGTCGTTGGCGCCGGAGCGCTGGGCTTCTTCGAGGGGGACGACGTGTTCGATCTGCACATTGTTGGTGTCGGTGTAGGGCTGGCCGGTGTAGTACTCGGTCCACGGGCCGCCGTCGAGCACGGTGCAGTTGTCGTTGGTGTCGACGGGGCCCTGTGATTCGGCGGTGAGGATGAGGGCGCGGGCGTTGCACTGGCCGTTGAGGTCGTCACCGTAGCCCCATTCGTCGCGGTCGTAGTCGTCGCCGCTGGTTTCGGGGGTGATGGTGAGTTGGTCGAGTTTGGCTTGTGGTCCGCTGGTGGGTTGGGGGTTGGTCGGGGTGTTCTCGCTGGTGCTGGGGGAGCGTTGTTGGGCTTGTGGTTCGGGGTGGTCGGTGAGTTGGTCGAGGGTGGTGGCTCCTTGTGTGTAGGAGAAGACGAGGAAGGCGCCAGCGGCGATGCCGAGGGTGGCTTTTTTGGCGATGCTCATGGGGTGTCCTTGTCTCTCCTCCGTTGCTGACACTTTTTAATATACGTTGATGCACAGTGACGCGCAAGGGTGAGACAGAAAAAGGCCCCTCACCAGCAACGATGAGGGGCCAACGGTCACCACAACGGCTCTTGCTCACCCTGCCGTTTCGCCGGAGGCAGACGCGGCACCTGACGCGGCGACACGCGGCACTGAGCATGCGCACACGTCGTCTCCTGCGCATCCACCCGCGTCAACCGCCACTGCGCGGGATAGCGCGGCGAGATCGGCACGCCGCACGCAGGCACCAGTAGCGGCTGCTGCTCGTAATCGGGCACCCACAACGCCCGGTGCACCTTGCCACCAGGTTTGTCCACGCGGATATTGAACTCGGCCTCGCGGGCCTCGGTCAGCGGTGCTTTCGGTTTGGGGGCGTCGATATCGCGGGGGGCTTGGGGAGTGGCGATAGCGCTCATACCACGGATTGTGCACCCGACAGGGCGAATGCACATAGGTTTCCCCGGCCACATGAGGCGTGACCGGGGAAAACGGGTGTCGTGTCGTGTTCGTACGGTGATGATGCGGGTGTCCTCACCCCACTCGGTGATCGTTCGACGCTGCCTCCCCTTCCACGAGCTGCCGGATGTGCAGGCACACTTTGCGGGACACGCCGGTGAGCTTGTTCAGCTTGTGCTTGCACCGCACGCCGCTGCGGATCGCGTCGACTACCTCCTGATACTCGTCCTCGTCCAGATCATCAGCCAGCTCCGCAGTGGTTTTCCACTGCGGAAGGGTGAACTCGCACGGCTGGTCGTAGTTGCGGATGTGGCGGCAGACCTGCTCGCTCACTCCAGCGATACGGGCAGTGTCCCTCAGCGATCGGCCTCTCTGCAGGCACGTGTGCACGGTGGCGCGGGTGTCCTCGTCGAGGTCAGCGGCGAGTTCGGCAGTAGTGTGGTTACGCGGCAGGTCCGGTGTCCGCTGCACCGTCCGGACGTTCTTCCGCAGGTTTTCCCGATCGCCAGGGGTGGTGCCTCCCCACATGCCGTAGTCGGCGCGGATCCGCATTGCCTCGGTGAGGCAGTCGCTGGAGATGGGGCAGCGGTCACAGTAACGCCGCTTTGCGTACTCGTATAGCTCGACGGTTTCGTCTTCGGTGGGGAAGAAGACGTTGGGGTCAGCGCCGTGGCAGGCGGCGCGGTTCCAGTCGGTCATGGGTGTGTCCTCTCGAAAAGCAGTGGTGGATTACTGGAGTACGTGCCACAGCTGTATGGACCGGGGGGCGCACAGCCCGGTGGTGGTCTGTGCGCCCGGCCTGACCACACAGAGGGTCAGGCGAGGGGCAGCGCGTCGTTTTGCTGCCGCTCCAACTTGTTCCGCAGCACCGGCCCGACGAGGGCGAACGTGTCGGCAAGCACCACCTGGTTGGGGATGGAGAACCATTCGCGGATGGCGTGCTCGATGCCCTCGGGGGTGGTGAAACCGAAAGTGAGGGCGTAGTCCACGGCCGCGGCCACGTCGTCTTCTTCGGCGCGGTCGGCGAGGAAGGCCACGTCGAGGGAGTGGTCTCGGGCGAAGCGGTTCATCACGTTGGTGACGTTGTTGTAGGCGCGTTCGCCGATGGGACCGAGGTCGACGCTGCCGAAGTCCTCCGACGTCCAGCTGCGGGTGATGGCGACCAACTCGCTGGCGATGGTGGCGAGGAGCTCGTTAGCTCCGTCGCGGGTGAGTGCGGGCAGGTGCCAGATCTGGCGGAACCCTTCGGCTTCGAGGTCGCCTTCGTCGCTGGTGATGTGGTCGGAGTCGAGTTCGAAGAACGCGTGGTTGCCGGTGAACTCGCCGAGTTCGAGGACGAGGCGCACCCACTGGGGGGTGGCGGTGTCTTCGCTGATGGGGGAGTAGAGGGAGTGTGTGGGGAAGTGGACGGTGACCGCGCCGCCAAAGTGGTTGACGTTGAGGCTGCGGATGCTGCTGCTCATGGGGTTGGTCTCCTTGTCCCCGCGCTTTGTTCCTGACAAGTCTTAATATACATCGTAGGGATCGAGAGTGCAACACTGGGGCATGAAAAAGGGCGTGCCCAGCAGCAACGCCAGACACGCCCTCAACAGGGGGCGTTCACGCCGCGATGGCCTCCGCAGCCTCGTACGCCTCGCTCTCCCGCACCTTCTTCAGCGCGGCCCGGGCCATACCCGCCGTACGACCATCCGGAGCGCCCTCGATCAGCGCCTCCAGGTCTTGAGCGTTGCCGTCGCGTTGTGCGTCCTCGATCGCACCTTCCCAGTCGAACGACTCGCCGCCGGACTGCCCCTGGTCGGGCTGCTGCCGCCGCTGGATCTCCGCGTCGATCTCTGCGATCACGGGGTGGGTCTCGCCGCACTTACCCGCAGCCCACTCGCGCACCTGGGGAAGCTTGTGCGTCGGCCCGTCCGCGAGGCCACTGCGGACCTTCTGCGCCAGCTCGTTCACCTCGTCAGGAAACTCAGACTCATCCCGCATCGGGGCACTCGGATCCGCCACAGAGGCAGCTTCCACTGGAGCGGACTCCTCCCGCGGCTCCGGAGTGGACTCAACAGCGGGAGACGGAGTCTGATCCGAAGCAGGGACCGAGGCTGCGGGCTGCGCGACCTCGCCGCTGACCACCATCCCGTGCTCGTCGACGTTGTCCGCGCCCAACTCCTCTGGGGTGTAGAGGATGCCGAACAGAGCGTCGGACGTGGCGTCGCGGCACACCTCTGTGGTCGCGCGGGCCTTGAGCATGGCCGCGGGGAATGCCTTCCACGTGCCCTTCTTGGTGATCCCGGCACTGTGGGCACGGTTCAGCGTCCACTCGACCCGGAATGTGGCGTCGGGGGAGTCAGCGCGGGTGATTGTGGCGATGGCTTTCGGATCGTTGTCGGGTCCTTCGGTCCACACGTCCAGCCGGTGCCCGGCGCGGCGGGCCAGCATGGAGATGAAGGCGGAGCTGGCGGTGGGCTTGCCGTTCATGTTGTGCATGCCGGTGATGACGACCATGTGGTGCATGCCGAGCATGTCGGCGTAGCTCATCGCCCACAGCACGTTTTCGGGGTGGTCGCGGTACTGGTCGGGGAGCATGCTGGAGGCGGCGAGCGCTTTGGCGTAGCGCATCTGGTCGTCGACTGAGCTGAAGCGGTCCATGCTCGTGGTGTATCCTTCCGCTGTCTGGTCGCTTCGGGTTGCTTCCATGGGGTGATCAGACTGTGACCCTCCGTGGTGTCCGGGGTGTTTTCCCGGTCTCTCGTGTTCCTGACAGTCCACGACACCGCGGGGGGTCTTTTGCTGTCCGACACCCCTCATCTTATATCGCGTTGCGGTACTTCGCAACATGGGCTATGGTTGGTCTCGACACAAACCACAGCCCCCAAGGGGAAGGACACGATGAGCAACATCCCGGTGCCCCACGCACTCATCAACGACACCGAGCTATCCGTCTACGCACGTGACCTCTACATCCAGCTGCTGAGCTACGCCGACGGACACTCGGTCTTTGACGCCCGCATCGAAGACATCAAGGCGACCACCGGGCGCAGCACCAGCACCATCACCAAGTACGCGCGCGAACTCGAAGCGCGCGGGTGGCTGACTCGCACGACGCAGCGCCACGGCGGGCACCTCCGGCCAATGCACTACGTGCTGTACGGGCTGGGAAAAGCGAGTGAGCTCACGGCCGCGTGACGGCTGTGACCGGGGGTGTGATCACGCTGCGAGGTATTACATCCCCCGGGTAGATGATCTTCCGCGTCGCCTAACGTGAAGAGCTTTCACGTTAGCGAGGATGGGACGCGGGAGGAAGGCGACATACAAAAAAAGAACCCGGGCGCTCCCTCAAGCAAACCCGGGTTCCTCAACAACCAGCAATATGAAGCTCTGCCCAGAGGTTAGACCCTACGTCGTGTTGAGCGCCAGTCGATGACGGCATCCATGACGCGGGTCACTCGAATGGGGTAGAGCTGGGAAGGAACCCTCGTGTCTTACACCGTGGTCGAGTGGGCCGAAGAAGCCCCGGTGGCAGACAGCTATGAACGCATCATCCTGATGAAGCTCGCCCGGCATGCCTCCAACGACGGCACCGGCAGCTACCCCGCCATCGCCACCATGTCCCGCGTTGCGCTCTGCGACACCAGGACCGTCAAGCGGCGCTTGAAGGCCATGCAGAAGCGCGGCCTCATCGCCGTCGGCGACCAGAGCCGCAACAGTCACCTTCGGGTCGACCGACGTCCCACCGTGTATGACGTGATGGTGCCGCGCCGGTGGTACGGCGACTCGTGGCACAAGATCGCTCAGGAAGCGCGCGAGGCGGGACGCACCCCGGTCGATCCGGCCACCCGTCCCGACATCGCGCCCCCGCCTCAGAAGGGCCGCACCCAGCGATCCGACCGGGGGTCCAAGCGGCCCGATAAGGCCTCCAAGACGGGGGGGCGCACGGGGGGACAGGACCCCGCAGCGAGCGGGGTGACAGGGTCCGCGCTCACGGGGGGACAGGACCCCGGAAACACCCCGGATGCAACCTGTCCACAGCCCCCCGGTGACACCAGCGAATCCCCTGGGCACGGAAGTTATCCACAACCGGGGTGTCTAACAGACACCCCGCAGCCCACGGGGGGGCACACGGAGAGCGGGGTGTCTGACAGTCCAGGAGCGGGGTGTCTAACAGTCCAGAGCGGGGTGTCTAACAGACACCCGAATCAGTCCCTAGAGAATCAGTCCGGGGGGAATAGGTCCGTCTCCTCTGTCGTCTCCTCACGCGACACCGCGTTCACGGGGGACCTACTCGACGAGAGCGAGGAGGACGACAACCCCAATCCATCCAACTCCAGCAACGGGGGGGACGGAAGCGGGGACGCTGACGCGTCCACCGCCACCGACAGCCCGGACGGGGCAAACACAGACCCAGACGTGAAAGCACTCATTGCTCGCTTCTGGAGCGCCATGCCTGCCGACGTGGCCCCCAACTCGCGACAGCGCCCCCGGCTCGACGACGTCCTCAGCGACGTGTTCGGAGCCGACCAGTGGGGCGCCGACTCCGAGGGTCCCGAGCTGTTGGCGAGCTGGCTCAACCGGCGCGTACCCCGCCAGGGGGTGAACTCCGTCCCTGCATGGATCCGGAGCCAGCTGACGCGCTACTTGCCCGGCGGTCCGAGCGAGGCCGATCGGCAGCACGTCGTGCCGCACAGCCAGTGCCCCGAGGGATGCGATGAGAACTCTCTGATCATCGATGCGTGGGACCGGGCGCACCGCTGCCCGTACAACCACGCGATCACCTATGACGCCCGTAATGGCGGCTCAGAGCGGCACACAGAGGCTGGCGCAGGTGATCACGGGGGAACGTCCGAGGAAGGCGATCCCGTCTCCATAGAGCGGATCATGGCCTCTCTGGATGCCGCCCCCGGTGTCGTGCCCGCCGGAGCCGTCGGCGCAGACGTCGACGCGGACGGGGCAGCGAAGCCCCCGTTCTGATCAGCGCCCGGGGGTCGGGCCGTCTGGCCTGACCCCCGGCTCGTCCCTGCGTGCAAGCGGGTGCGCTGCGTAAACCATGTTTTTTCAAGTCTCTCTGCCCCCGGTACTTGCGCTAAGATGCGGCCGAATGTATATTAAGTGGTGTCAGGCCGGAGGGGCCAAGACGAGAACCTTGAGAACTACACAGTGGACGGCCTACCTACCCGCCGACCGCCAGCAGGGGCGGCACGCTCGGGTTCGACACCCGACGGCGGGACGCAAGCAACACCACGAGGAGGAACACCGATGGCCCGTGAAGACTGCGCTGGATCGCTGAACCCCGGCATGGACGAAATTCACCTACCGAAGCCCGACCCCTGGCCACACGGACGCCTGGAATGTCCCATCTGCCACGGCTTCTACACGCTCCGTCGTGACGGGACGCTGCGGCGACACAAACCGCACACCGGAGACAACCAGTACATGCGCGATAAACGAGCCGAGCTCGACCGACTCCGCGCCAAGCGCGACGAGGGGCTGTGAGTCGCAGGATGCGACCTACGCCCGAGGAATGATGGCCCGGCAGGCTGGCCGACTGTTCTGCACGAATGACGACGTTGGGTGCCACATCGACCTGACGTGATTGGAGGTGCGTAGGCCGCACCGACCATGCGCGGTGCGGCCAGCGGGCCACCCACCCCACGAAAGGAAACCAACCATGGACGTAAACGACCCGATCTTCTACAACCCGGACGGAAGCGAACGAACCGGCGCCGAAGTACTCGCGGCCATGACCGGCATGGACGCGGACGAGCTGGCCGCCATGCGGGACGGCTTCATCGGCCAGGTGGAAGCCGGCGTTGAGGACGACCTGAACCGGGGCGGCGAGTGATGCGCCGCAGACTCCGCATGGGACAGCAGGTAGCGCTAAACCGGTCGTACGGGGCATACATGCCCGGCGATGTCGGCACCGTCGTCTACGTCACCTGGCGCGGCGATCCGATCGTGTCCTTCGGCTCAACCGACCGCGAGGAAGTGTCCGCGAAGCGCAAGCACGTGAAACCGATCGACTAAAACACACGGGACCGGAGATGCTCCTACCACCTCCGGTCCCTCCAACAGACTAACGGAGGGACCCATGACCAGCGTCGACACACTCACTGTCCCCGACATTGCCCGCCACTACGCCCACGCGGCGACGGAGGAAGAAGCGGCCTACTGGCGCGGCCGGTTCAGCATTGCCACCGGCGTGTCCGGGCTGGAGGCCACCACGCGGCTGCAGGCGTGGAAACTCATCCTGCACACCAACCAGTGACCCGGAAACAGCTAGGAGAAACCATGCCTCAGCAGGACAAACCAACCTTCATCGTTCGCGACGAGGCTGCTGACGCACTCTCCATCGGGGAGCAGGAAGCGGTCTACTGGGACCTCGTCCACAATCAGCACGCCCAAGTTGAGGGGCTTGCGGGCGGTGGCAAGACCTCTCTGCATGCCCAGGTCGAATCTCGGAGTGAAAGGAACGCACACCATGGCTGAGACCACGATGCTGACCGCCGAGTGGCGCGAGGACGGCGAGTGGGCCGACATCACCGCCTCAGACGGCGGCTTCCGCGGCATGCTCGTCGAAGATGAGGAGGAGGGGGGCTGGACCGTGGACGGGTATGACCTCGACGCGCACGGTCTCGACCCGGACGCTGTGGCAGGCGACGATCCGGTCCGTGTGGTGCGGGATGCCGCCCGCATGCTGGGCTACACCTACTGGCAGACGGTGTGAGCGTTGTTGACGAGCCGTGCCCGGTTGATGCTGGGCACGGCTTTTTTCGCCCCCAGTGTTGCACTCCCCTGAGGTTCAATGTATATTAGACAGCGTCAGCACAGAGGGGCTGGCGACCTTGAAAACACAACAGAGGAGACCGCGATGCAGAAGGTCTACATCACCTACCTCACCAACGATGGCGCCCTGCTGACCGACGCCATGGACAGCCGGGAGGCCTTCGAGCACCACCGCCGCGGCATGGGAGACACCATCATCGACGTTTCCCCGCCCTTCGAGGTCGACTACCGCGGCGGCGACCCCGAGGCCCTGTTCCGCCACAAGGGCACGCTCGACGGCAAGCACACCAACAACGAGCTCCCCCGGTGACGCGAGCAGGAGTTTGGAGGTGCGTGCAGGACACCGGGGTCCACTCGGTGCCCTGCCCGAACCCGCCAAACACACCGCAGAAGGAGACACGCCATAGCACAGAGGGGCTGGCGACCTTGAAAACACAACAGAGGAGACCGCGATGCAGACAGAGCGAGGTCTAGCAATGAGTGTTCAACTTCGAGCAGTTGGCATGAACGACGAACTGACCACGTGCGAGCAGTGCGGCAAGAATGACTTGCGCGGCACGGTCATTCTCGCCACGGACGAGAACGAAGAGTATGGCCGGTTCGGCACGACGTGCGCGTCCTACATTCTCGGGGAGAAGATCACTCGTAAAGGTTCCGCCACCATCGAGATGGTCCGTCAGGACAAGGTGGGTTCTGCGATCAAGCGGGCACGGCGGGAGCAGACCCAGGGGGATTGGGCGGCTGCGAACCGCGCAGTTACTGAGCTGGAAAAGTTCACTGTGTTGACTCACCGGGAGCGGGCAACGGTCGCCCAGGTCCGGGCGGACAGCCGGGAGATCCGGCGCAAGCAGCGGGAAGCGTTAGGAATGCCTGCATGAATAAGGACAGCCTGTACGGCCCGGCGGACGCCTCGCTCGAAGACATCGACGAGCTACCACTCCACGAGATCGCGGAAAACATCGACCTGGGCGCGCTCTGCGAACAGCACGAGCACACCGAGTGATTGGAGGTGCGCCGGGCCCACCGGAGGAAACTTCGGTGGTCCCGACGGACCCACCAAGCACCAAGGAGGAGCCATGAGCTTCGACCCGCTGAACAACCCGATCAACGACTACGCCCGCAAGCGCATCACCGCCAACTGGAAGGGCCACGGAGTCGCCGCGTGGGTCACCTACTACAACAACGGAACCCACCGGGCAGTGATCCTTAACGGGGATCTGACCCGCGAGCAGGCTCAAGCGCGAGTGCACTACGCCGGAGCCAAGCCCGGCCAGCACCCCGACCCGGAGCACATCGCACCGCACGTGGATCTCGCCATCGAGGATCACGACCTGGAGCTCATCAAGTACGACGAACCCGTTTACCTCGATCCCCGCGAGTTCTCGGACCGCTACAAGCCCTATTGGGGCGGCACGGTCATCGCGCCGCAATACCTGTGGCCTGCCCGCCGCACCAGCGCCGAGTGACCACCCGTTGGGCACGCGTGAGCTCCACCAACGACTAACGGCGGTGGAGCTCCCGGGCCACCCAACGGCCCACGAAACACACGACGGGCCGCCGGGAACCCGGAGCTAGGCCACCAACCCAACACTCCGGCCCGGCGGCCCAGAGGACACGCACCCAACCGACACCCATGAACGGAAGGACACGCATCAACATCCTCGCACGGCGCGAACCAGCGCCCAACCTGCCCAGCACCACCGGAGGAACACAGCAATGAACGACTCCTTTCGCCTCGCCCTCGAACACACCGAATCCGCCTACAACATCGTCGAAGCGGTGCTCGCCGAACACCGCGACCAGGTGATCCGCCAGGGCAACGACCCCGACCACGACCCCGAGCACCAGCACCTCGTCGAAGCCACCGCACCGCTGCGCCGATGGCTGATCAACGGCAACGAACTTGCCGAGCGGGAGTGCCGGGGATGCCCGTCGACGCCATGACACAGACCTGACCGCCCGGCCCCCACAAGCATCAGCTTGTGGGGGCCGTCTCTTCTCAACTGTCCAGAACTGGACAGAAACGCCCGCCCACCACGGGCAACATCACCCGCGACACGCACACCTCACAGAGAGGCGTACACCCATGCGCAAACTCCACCAACTCGCCACGTTCGCCACCCGCCTCGGCATCAACATCGCCACCACCTACAACCACGGCACCGCCGACCACGGCGTACAAACCAGCCACCAAGCCGCGCACAAGGGACGGTCCGGCGACGAAGGCCGCAGCGCCTGCACCCGCCACTGCGCCAGCTACGCCGCCACGCTGGCCGGAACCCAACTCACGCTGAACACCCTCGCCGGGCTCAAGACTCACCCCGTGCCGTTCGCGCTCGGACACACCGCCACCGGCGCAGCCCACTACCCGATGGATCGCAGCAAAGAAACCGGACGGATCATCGACGAGATCGACCAGCGCATCACCACAGTTGCCAACCGGTTCGGCGTGACCACCCCACCCACCATGCGCGGCTACTGGGACAACGGCGGGCAATATGAGATCGATCAGAGTTACCACAAGATTTGCCTTGCCCTATGGGCCGTCGGCGATGCTGCCGCACAAGCAATGTTGGACGAGGTGAAGCGATGACCACACAACTACACCCGGGTTTCGAACACCCCGACCTACCCGCCGGGTGGCACTGGCCCGACAAACCCCCGGAACACTACGACCAGATCGGCCAGTCCGCACACCTCATCGACTACTGGTACGCCGCCGACGGAACCGCGCTCACCGCCCGCCAGTACGCCGATCGTCTACAAAACGTCCTCACCCACCTTGAAAGGCACTAACCCATGGCCACAAAGAGTCGATCGCAGATCGCCAAAAGCAACAACAACAAAGGCAAGGAAGCTGAGAGGCAGATTGCCCGCTGGCTCAATGACAATGGTTTCCCGGACGCGGATCGCACGCGCCGCACCGGCTACAACGC
>JAOYNJ010000914.1:11468-31647 GCA_025770055.1 Hippocampus barbouri
ACACACACCAAGCCCCCACGGGAAGGGTTCCCGTGGGGGCTTACTCATGCCACACGAACGTCACACACAGTCACGTCATCATCATCATCACCCACGCAGAACACCCCCCACCCCACAACCACGGGGCAGGTCACACGGGGGGTCAGGCAGTGATGATGAGTGATGATGATGAGGTGATGATGACACAGACCGCTACACGGTGTGACCGTCCGCAGCGAGACCGCGACGAGCCATCTCACCCGACACGATCCGATACAGCTCCACCAGCTGCCCATCCGTCAGCGCCTGCGAGTAGCCCGCATCGTCCGGATCAATGACATAGCGCCGACCCGAAGCCGGGTCACGCCAGATCGCCACCGGCTGGTCCCGACGCGGGTGGCTGTAGGGGTAGCGCAGAGTGCCGCGCTCGGCGCGCCTACGCGCCTGGTGGTAGGTCAGACCCCACGCCGGGGCCCACTCGTATAGCGGTCGCATGGCCGCAGTATGCCCCCGGTTGCATCGATTGCGCAAGTTGCCAACGTGGCATCGGTTGCCAACTTGGCCGCGTGGTGTGTAGGCTGAGCCTCAGAGGACAACACGCACACCACGAGACGCGGAGAGCAACCCCGATGGACCTGCACACCACACTCCCAACGTGGCTCACCAGCAACGCCACGACAGCAGCCCTCATCGCGGCTGCACTGGCGCTGCTAATCCTGCGCGCACGCGCGAAACACCAGGTCAGCGCCCTACGTACGTGGCTGCGAACCAATCCTGGACCCGCCGTCACCCTCGCCGTGATCACCTTGTCCGTGTCCGTGGCCGTGCCCTTCCAAGCGAGCTGGTTCTACGCCCAGTTCACCGAAAGCGGTGCGCACCCGGCCATCGCCCTCATCGCGGCACTGGCAATGGCGCTACTGATCGAAGGGCTTACCTGGCTCGGAGCCGTCTACTACTACCTGCACGCAGACACCGGCATCGGCGTGGTCTACCGCGCCGTCACCGTCGTATTTGCCCTGGTCGCAGCCGCGATCAACTTCTGGCACGGCCTGATGAGCTTCAACGGCATCATCGCCGTGATCGTCGCGATCGCCTCGCTCATGGGCGTCGGCGCGTGGGAACTACACATGATGCGCAACCGGCAAGTGCGGCTCGGCCTCGACGCCGAGCAGATCAAGATCTGGGCCTCCCGCCGTCACCACTACCGGAAGGTGGTGGACGAGGCGAAGAAGCTCCGCGCGACCTACGGCACCACCCTCGCGTGGGAGGCCGCGTGGCGGTTGGCCTACGTCCGCGTGGTCGGTCTACCGACCCTTCCGGTCGCCTACACCGACACCGTCGTCCGGCGGGTACTCGGAAGCTCCACTTCCGCCCTGACCGGAAGTCGAGCGGAAGCTTCCACCCCCTCCGAGGCGGAAGCTGAGGCGGAAGCCGACACCCCCCTCGATGAGGGTCCGGTAGCGGTCGCCGAGGTGCCGGTCGACTTCCGCGACATCGACTCCATCAGCGACCTCATCGCGTCCTACTGGCCGGAGCTGTCGGCGGACGCTACCGACGGCTCCGAGGGGGGTGCTGGGCGGAAGTCGACTTCCGCCCAGACCGGAAGCCACCGCGGCGATGAACTTCCGCCCGAGGCGGAAGTCGAGGCGGAAGTTCAGACCCCGTCTGAGGCGGAAGTTACCGACACCCTCAGCGCCGTCGATGGGGCGGAAGTCGAGGCGGAAGCCGGGGCGGAAGTTACACGTGACCTGACCTGCAACGAAGGAAAAAACGGACAGGCAAAAACTTCCGCCTCTGAAGGGGGTGCAACTTCCGCCCGAAGCGGAAGTCACCTCGACCCCTCAACTTCCGCCCGAAGCGGAAGCTCGAAGGCCGCTGAAGCGGAAGCCGGGGCGGAAGTTCAGGCGGAAGCTGCGAGCCGCGGAACCCGGAAGTCAACTTCCGCCCGCACCGGAAGTCAGAGCGGAAGTTCAGGCGGAAGTCAACTTCCGCCTCAGGCGGAAGTCGGAGCGGAAGTCGAGCCCCGCTCGGGGCGGAAGTCCAACCGGAAGTCAACTTCCGCCCGCACCGGAAGTCAGGGCGGAAGTTCCACCCCCGCTCCGACCGCCAACGAGCGGAAGGACACACCGACCAAGCGAGGGGTCAAGCGCTACCTCGCCCGCGTCGCCAACAAGCCCGACGCGCCCGCGCTGGAAGACCTCCACAAGGGCTGGCTCGCCGAGCAGTTCGGCGTGACCACCCGGACCCTCCGCGACGCGATCAGCGAGCACCGACAGGACACGCACGCACCCAAGGAGTGACCCCCCATGAGCGAGCAGCAGACCAAGGACCCGTTCTCCAGCCCCCAAACCCCCAAACCCGACCCCACCCCCCAGCAGACGCAGCAGCAGACCACACAGAGCCAACAGCGCCCCATCGGCGCCCCCGCAGGAAACAGCGCCAACAGCAGCAAGAAGCAGGAAGCCGACAGCGGCATTCCCGGCGGAGCACTCACCACCGTCCTCGGCGGGTTCGCCAGCATCGCCGTACTCGTCATCGCGTTCATCGCTGGAGGACCGGTCATCCTGGCGATCGCCGCCATCGGCGTGGTCCTCTCCGGCGTCGGAGCCGCTGCGGGCGTGTCCCTGCACCGCAAAAAGAAGAACCAGAAACGCCGCAATTCTCAAGACAGGAACGGATCCAGTTCCGGGCGCCCCGGCGGAGCCGGAAATGGTCGACCGGGCTCGGCCGGTAGCCGTTCCGGCCCCGGAGGAATCGGCCGCCCCGGAAGCGCCAGTGGTGGCCGTTCCGGCGCGGGCGGAAACACATCCGGACGGCCCGGCGGGAAAAACCCCGACGGCAGCCGAACCGGACGAGGAAAAAACGCACCCGGAGCTAAGGAAGGCGCCCGAAACAGCAGCGGTAAGAACGCCGCTCGATCCGGAGCCCCCGGCGGTTCGAATGGTTCGAACAGCAGCAAGGGCCCCGGCGGTGGATCTGGGGCCGGTGGCAGCAAGAACCCGTTCAGCAAGAACAACCGCAAAAACAGTAACGGTGGAGGACCCGGCGGGGGGGCGAGTTCGAACCGCACCGGCGGCAACTCCAACCGTGGCGGTCCCGGAAACAACAAGTCCGGATCGAGCAAGAACCCGTTCAGCGGCATGTTCGGCGGAAAGAACTCCAGCGGGGGCGGCTCCGCTGGCGGCAGTTCCTCCACGCGCGGTGGCGGCAAGAACACCGGCGGCGGTGGTGGCTCGTCCAACCGCGGCGGCAAGAACACCGGCGGAGGCGGCTCGACGTGGAACCCGTTCAGCAAGAGCGGCGGAGGGGGCTCCGACAGCGGACGCAGCGGCGCTCGCCAGGGCGGCAAGAACACCGGCGGAGGCGGTAACCCGTTCAACAAGCTTTTCGGCGGCGGCAAGGACAAGGAAGGTAAGAAGCCGACCAAGCGGGAGAACATCTGCGGACCGAGCAAGGACGAGCGGGACCGCCGCAACCGCGAGCACAAGCAGAAGAAGGACAACGGCGACCTCATGAGCCAGCGCATCGGCCGTCAGATGCGCGACGCCCTCCGCAACCGAGGAAACACGGACAAGCAAGACAAGGGAGACCAGCCCAGCAAGCCCGCCGCTCGTGACACCGGCGCTGGCGACCCCGGCGACAAGAAGGTGCGCACCAAGAACACCGCCCCGCCCAAGGACAACAGCGCCGCGGACACGCCCAAGCCGGGCAAGGACACCGAGTCCAAGCCCAGCAAGAACCCCACACCGAAGGGAGGCAACATCGACCAACCCAGCGCCGGAGGCAAGACGGTCCGCATGAAACAGGACACCCCCAGCAACAACGAAGGAGGGTCCGGCAAGCCGGACAAGCCGACCAAGGCCTCGATGAACAGCGGCATCGCCGCGAAAGTTCGCGAGAAAAACCAAAGTTCGGCACAATCCAACCCGGCGCAGGGCGACAAGCCCAAGCGCAACAGCGGCCCCACCGAGGGCAGCGACGGAAGCATCCAGCTCGACGATGGCACCACCGTCGACGCTTCCGGGTTCCCGATGGGAGAACCGAAACCCCGCAGCGGCGGAGCCGAAGAAGCCCTCGCCGCCGAACCGGAACCGCCGCAGAAGCGACGCAACAACAAGGAGGAAAACACCATGGCCGACACCGCGATGATCTCCGACAACAACGCCAGCAGCCGCGACTCCGGGCCGAGCATGGGCAACCTCCAGTCCGAGATGGAGCGTTCCAACTCCGCCACCATGGGCCAGACACTCTCCGCCTACGCCAAGGAGTTCGAGCGGAAAATCGAGGAGAAGGACAAGGTCGTCAACGATGCCAAGCGCGCCAACCAGCTCGGCGCAGGCTTCTCCGGCGTGAACACCGCCCCCACTGGCATCGAGGCCAGCAAGGCCCGCGCCGACCGCGACGAAGCCGAGCGGCGTCTGAACATCGTCCGCGGCCTACAGAACGAGTACACCGGCTGAACCGAGTGCCCCAACAACAAGGCGGGGGCCACGCTGAACCCGTGGCCCCCGCCGGGCACCCCCAACCAACCTTGGAGGACCCCCACAATGAGTAGCACGCTCGACCTCAACGACCGCAAGGTCTTCTGGTCCACCACCGCCGGAGCCACCACACTCCTCGGCGGCGGCACCCTCGCCGCAATCCAGAACCTCTCCGAGCAGGCCTTCTCCGGCAACACACTCACCGGCGTCATCGTCGGCTGCACCATCGTCACCGCCGGTGCCGCCCTCACAGCGCCGACGATCGTGCACCACGCCGACGTGTTCCGCGCCGCCCCGTTCCAGACGAAGCAGAACATCTCCCGCCTGGCGCAGCTGGCCTGCGCAGCCACCGGCGCCAACACCGCCGCCTACGCCATCGCTCCCGAGCTGTGGCAGGTGTGGACCCTCGCCGGAGCCAGCGTGGTTTTCGGCGGCATCCTCGGCACCTCCATGGCCATGGAGTGGATGATCAACCACAAGCCCGCGCCCGAAACCAGCGGCGAGAAGGAAGAGCGGCGCGAGCTGGAGCAGCAGCAGAGCAACGAAGAACCCGAAACCCGGCTGTTCAAGGCCGCGTTGCACGAGGTGGGGCTGGACTACCTCAAAGTCCGTTCCCGGTGGGACCTGACCGACGACCAGGGCGAGCGGTTCGGCATCTGCTTCCGCGTGGTCGTCCCCGCCAAACACATGTCCAGCGAAAACGGCAAAAAGGGCGGGCTGACGAACGCGCACGCCGTGTCCATCGCCGCCGGGATGACCGACTGCAACACCGCAGGCGCCGAGTTCTCCCCGGACTGGGTCGAGGTGCAGCGCACCCCCGACACCGCCAACGTGTACGACATCGCCATCAACCGGCTCGACATGATGGCCGAACTCCGCGCCTACGAAGTCGACACCAGCGAGCCCGCAACCATCGACCAGCCCGCCAAGGTCGGATACGGACGCGACGGGCACCCGTGGAAAATGCGACTCGACCAGCACGGGCGGATCGTCGGCTCCACCGAATCCGGCAAGAGCTCGTTCCTGCACCGAGCGATCGCCTACCTCACCCGCTGCGCCACCCACCACCCCAACGGCACCCCCCGCGAGGGCGGAGACGTCATCTGGGTTGTGGGCACACACAAGGTGTACGAAACCTTCGGCCAGTGGATCAAGCCCTACGTCGGCACCACCAAGCGCCTGCCGTTCGACTGGATCGGCCAGGGCAAACAAGACGTGCTAGACGTACTCGTCGCCGCCCTCCAGATCTCCGACGAGCGCCAGTCGCTCGAGTTCGACGAACGCGGCGCGGAACCCGCACTGCACGTCATCATCGACGAAGCCAGCTTCGCCCTCACCATCCAGGGGGCGGCCGAATACCTCGGCGACCCGCACAAAGCCACCGAGCTTGCTGCCACGTTCGTCAAGGCCACCGCATCGGCCAATGTTTACCTGTGGCTCGCCACCCAGCGCGGCACGCAAGACCAGCTCGGCGACGAGGGCGGCACCATCGTCGCCAACCTGCAGTTCAGCTTGGTGTTCAAAACCAAGGACAAGGACGACCTGCACCGCATCTTCGATGACTGGACCTTGGCCGCACCGAAACACCCGGGACAAGCCTGGGGCGAGGTCGGCTCGGACAACCCCACCCAGGTGAAGGTGGAATACATCCAGGAGTACAACCCGCGGAAGAAGCCGCTGCACGACGGTCCGATGGTGACCGACGTGGCCTGGAACCGCGCCGACATCCCCCGCTACCTCGACACGGTGTCGCAGCGCGCCGCCGGACCGGCCTACGCCAAGCGGCTCACCAACCCAGACGAGGTGTACGACTACCTGCGTCAACGCAAGTCCGGCACGAAGGCCACCAAGGTCGCCACCGAACAGTCTGCGGCCACCAACACCGAGCACACCGCGGCCACCAGCGACAGCGACGACGAGTTCGCCGCCCTGGCCGACATCCTGCGCAGCAAGATGTCCCAGCAAGACACCGACGCGGACGAGACGGTGGACACCGCCGCAGCGGTCGACGCCCTCGGCGGCGAAGAAGCCGCCACCGGCGACATGGACACCCTCGCCGCCGACGCCGCCGCGAACCTCGCCTCTGACCCGGACCCGGTGGTCAAGACCAACGACACGCTCGAAAACAACATCTTCCGCCTGCTTCACGAGGCCGATGGCGCGATGAGCAGCTACGACGTGTTCGCCGCACTCAAATCCGGCGGCGTCGAAACGAAACAAGAGTCCGTAGCCACCAAGCTCTCGACCCTCAAGCGCGGCGGCAAACTCGACCGCAGCGCCGAGGGATACACCCTCGCCACCGTGCCCGCCTGACCACCACCAACCACCAACTCAGAAGGACACACACCCATGACCGACATGACCGCCCCCGTCAGCCTCGATGAACCGTTCGAGCGCTGGATCAACCCCGACAACGAAAAAGACGATGCCTACGAGCGGCAAAAAGATCTCTCCACCACCGCCGTCAACTACCCCGAAGGGTCCGCCCAACGCGCCAGCCTGCTCGACGAGGCGCAACGGGAAGCCGACCGGTGGGACGCGTGGAAATCATGCCGCGACACCGTCCGCGACCTCGCCAGCGACATCATCCGCCACGATGGCGCACTGTCCGCCGAGCCAAACAGGCACCGCAAAACCGCGCGGCAGTACTACACCGCCCTCACGGTCGCCGCCGCAGCAGGAACCGGCCTGCTGGTGCTGTCCGCCCTGCCCGTCGGGTCCTGGTGGATGACGCTGGCCGCGTTCGGCGGCTACGCCCTCGCCGGTGTGGCACTACGCCACGCTTCAGCCGCGCACCGCCGCTATGCCACGGCTAGCGACCACCGCACGCGGAACCTGCGGCAGAAGCGTCGCCGCCTACGCAGCCTCATCACCGCCGCCGACAACGGCATGCGCCCCTCGCTGGCTAGCTATGTCGACGGTGACCATGCTCTCCAGGGGCAGGAGAGTCGCGAGCATGCGGATGTGTTCACCTCCGCCGCACGGTGATCCCACCCTTCGGACCTGAAACCCCCGGCCGCTGTTGAGCGCGGCCGGGGGTTTCGCATGTCGCGGTCATGATCGGGTGACGGCAGGACGCGCAGTATGCGAGGGTGACACCCGCAAGGCCACCAACCAAGATAGGACCAACCATGACTGACTTGACCACTGCTGAGGCCGCACTCGCTGCCGAGATGGACGCGCCCGTTGCTGTCGACGTGGCCGCTCCGGCCGGGCTCGACGTGGCCACGGACGACTGTGGGTTCCTCGCGTACCTGCCGCAGCACGTGGACGTGGAGGATGTGGACGCGGCGTTGTTTCGCGAGCTCGTCGCGGCCTGACGACGTTGGGTGTTAGCCCTCGCTGGCGGTGTTTCCGCTGGTGAGGGCTTTTTTGTGCCTCATGCTTGCGCCTGCGCCTCCATCAATGTATATTAGGAGATGTCAGCGAGATGGGAGACGGAGGAACCCCATGGACACCACGGCAAACCCCAGCAAGCCCGAACAAATCGGAAACGCAATCAACAACGCCATCCGCGCCATCTACCTCCACACCCAGTTCGCGCGAGAAGCCATCATCGAAGCCCACGACCAGCTGGCAGGGTTCCTCGTCAGCTCCGACGACGCGACGGCGCTGAGGCGCCACCTCGACGAGATGTACGGCCAGCACGAAGCCATCGCTAAAGCCGTGACGTACCAGCAGCTTCGGGACGCGATGCAGGCCGCGGACGCGGCGCGCGAAGCGCTGGAAAACGAACTCGTGCGGATCGTGGGCCACAACCCACGGTTCGACCCCCAGGGCAAGTGAACATCGCCCTGAATCGCTGGGCACGCGTAAGGGAACCAACAAGTAGCACGGAAGGAATCACGTTGAACGACATCCTCAACATCGCCGGCGAAGCCTTCACCGGAGCCGCCATGCTCGTCCTTTTGTCGGGACTGATCGCCGGTTGGTACGTCAAGGTCTCCCGCAGGGCGCACCGCAAAACAGTGCGCAACGGGCAGAGCCGTCGCATGACCCGACTCCGCATCACCGGATACCTGGCCGGAGTCGCAGCCGCCTACTGGGGCGCGGGCGTGATCGCACACATGGCCTCCGGCTACATCGCCAGCTGAACCGCTGGGCACGCGTGGGCGGCACCAACACCGCGTGGTGCCGCTCCCGGGGCGCCCAACGGGACCCGAGGGCAGACTGAACCCACGAGAGGACACACACCCATGCGCATCAACGACACGGAAGAACTCGACCAGCTCGACCAGCTCGACCCGGCCGACGTTGAACACGCCCTCAACCTCGGAGGAGTCGACTACCAAAAGATCGCCGTCATCGACGCCTACCACGTCATCGTCGTCGTTGACGGAGATGACGAGTACCTCCGCAACGAGTGCAGGGCCGATGTGATCGATTGCCTTTCCGACGGCAGCGACGATGCATTCGCCACCGAAGAGGACGAGGACAGCTCTTCCCTCGTGCACGTGTGGCGCTGACCAACACGTCTCGGCGGCTGTCATCTTCGCTGCGCACAGGGGCATCCCGGTTGGGGTGCCCCTGTTTTTCGGGGAGTGGGTTGCGAAGCATCGCTCAGCGATGTATATTAAAAGATGTCAGCGGCGGAGGGAACCGAAGGGGGGTGTCCCGCCCACCACGAGACACCCCCAAACAGTCACACCACGAGAGGACACACACCCATGCGCACCAAAACCACCAACGAAGCGCGCGACACCCTCAACGACGCCCTCCACATCGCCCGCACCGCCCACAACCACGGCGAAACCCGCCTACGCGACGCAGCCCTCGGAGATGCCTACACCACAGCCCGCACCTACGGGCTGAGCTTCGACCGCGACAGCACCGCCCTCCTCCACGAATCCCTCGGCCTCATCACCACCAACCACCACGCCCTCGCCGCCGACCTGCACCAACTGGAAACCGCATGAACCCCGACAAAGACGCAGACGAAGAACACGCCGAAGACATCCGCACCACCTGGAACCTCAACAAGTAACCCCCCGCCAGAAGGAAGAGCAAGCATGATCGCCCAGCCCGGAAGCACCCTCACACTCACCCTCGACGACTACACCAACATCCCCCCGCCGAACTCCGTCCTGCACCTAGAGCTGATCGACCACAACAACAAGCACCACTACATCGCCGCACTCGACCTCAACCGCGGCAACGCGCATGCGCTGCAAGAGCACAACGCCACCCGCGACACCCGCTCCGCAACCGCGATCCCCCGCGTACCCGTGATAACGAAACTCGACGAATCAGACTGGAACGACGTCACCAGCGCTTACGGCAAACTCCTGCACATCGCCCTGTACAGCAGCCCCGACACCCCGTGGCACCTGATGGAGATCTCCGGCGACACGCTGGCCGCCAAGCTCCGCATCAACGACCACGACTGGGACCAGCTGCTCGCCGAGGAGACCATCACCACCGTGATGGCCAACTGACCAGCACCAATTCGGTCGCTCCGCCTTGCGCGACGCGTCGCGCAGCACTCACCACGTGACAACCAACAGCACCGGGGCGCACCTCATCCACGAGGGCGCCCCGACGGCGAAAGAGGAAGGATCACACATGCACGCATACACCTACCCAACCCCTGAAGGTGAAGACATCACCACCATCGAGATCCAGATCCCAGCCAAGGACGGGTACAACGACGTGGTGATCGACGACTGCATCCCGATCGACTCCGGACCGTCGGAAACGGATGCTGCGCTCGCCCGTCTCGGCTACTGCCGTACCGGCGAGTGGGAAACCGACGGAACCGGCTACACCGCCACCGTCAAACCGTTGACCGGCAACGAAGGAGGAGACACCTGATGATCACCAACCCCGGGCACACCGTCGAACTCACCCTGGACAGCTACACCAGCACCGACACTCGGATGGCGAACCTGCACATCGAGCTGCCTAACAGCACCGACCCGAACCACCCGGAGTACGTCGCCGCGCTCGACCTGCACGGCAGCAAGGCCGACAAGTTCACGGAACACGGCCTGCGCAACAACACAGAAGCCACAGCCACCGGCACCGTCCTGCCCCGTACTCCAGTCATCAACACCACCGACCAGTTCACCGACACCTACGGCCACGAAGTGAAGGTGCACCTGCACAGCAGGCCTGGTGAACCGTGGTACTGGCTGGAAATCACCGGACACGAAACCGTCGCCCGGCTCAACATCCACGCTCACCACTGGGGCGAGCTGCTCCAGGGCCAGCCCACCACCGCCGTCATGGCCAACTGGCCAACAGCAACAAGCACGACAAGGGAGGAAACCATCATGCCCATGAACCCCACCGCCGAGCAGTTCATCCAGCTGGCCCGCCAGCTCGACCACATCCAGCTGAACAACAACGAACGCGCCCTGGTGATCCATCAGGCGAGCAGCCTCGCGAACACCGCGATGAGCATCGCCGACTACGTCCAGGAAGGCCGGATCGACAGCGGAGCGCATGAGCTCGTCGAGGTTGCCGATATGATCCAGCACTTCGTGGACGGGGAGCGCAGTACGGATCTCGATGCGGTGTGCCAGCGCCGATTGAAGGAAGCACGCATGCGGGCTGACCAGATGGACCTCGCCAGCAGCGGGCCCAACCTGACCAAGGGGTAACCGCACCGGAACGCGCACCAACCAAAACCCCCGCGGGGATCACCTGCGGGGGTTTTTGCATGTCACGCCCCGCCCACATGGGACACGCAACGTCCACAGGCGACAATGAACAAGGACTGACGCGAAACACATTCACGACACAGGGGGCACGCATGGCTTACACCCGCCTGGACACCCTCCACGAACCCTGGTGGGGACGACAGCCCAATGAGTCTCCGAACGCCTACCAACGGTTTGCCCAGTACAGCGAGCAACCACGCGGAGAACGAAGCCTCCGAAAGTGCGCCGAAAGTCTCCAGCGCAGCGAACGCACCATCCGCGACCAAGCGAAGGCGCAACGGTGGGAGGAGCGCGCCGCCGCGTGGGACGCCGAACAGTCCCGCCAGCACGAAGAACGCATCGCAGCACACGCGGAACGGCTCGCGGAAGCGCAGATCCAGGCCTCCACCGAAATGCTGCATGCGGTGCGCATCGCGGTGCGGGACACGCTCACCAACGGCGATGTGCTCGACCGCGACGAGGTGGGCAAGTGGACCGACGCGGCGGTGAAGCTGGGACAGGCCGCGCAGAAGACCGGCGAGCAGGTCCGCACGGTGTACCGGCAGGCGCAGGCCGCGGCTCAGAGCGACGGCACCACTTCAGGTGTGCAGGTTCAGGAGATCGAGGTGCCCGAGCTGGCCGGGCTCTCACCGCAGGGCAAGCGCGACCGGATCGGCGAAATCGTGTCCAGCCTGAACAGGCTCGCTAAGTACGAGCAGCGGGAACGTGAGCAGGGCAATGGAGGTGTGTAGTGGAGCAGGTTGACGACACCGCGGAGCTGTTCCCTGCGTCGCGTGATGGCGATACGCGTGCTCTGGAGCATCCGGCGAAAATGGCCGCGTACCTCGACCCCTCGTGGGAGGCGCGGGCGCACTCGGACCTGATCTCACGGAGCCTGGCGGACCTGGCGAACGGGGACTGTAGAAGGCTGCTGGTCACAACACCGCCGCAAGTGGGCAAGAGCAGCTTGGTTGCGGAGTGGTTCCCGTTCTGGTGGCTGGCCCGCAACCCCGCGCACCGCATCATCGTCGGCAGCTACGGCACCAGCCTCGCCAACCGCCGCGGCCGTGTCGTGCGGAAGTTCGTGCGTGAGCACGGGTGGCGCTACGGCATGCACATGGAACCCGGCGCCGCGTCCGTCGCGGAATGGAACCTCACCACCGGCGGCGGCATGAAAAGCGTCGGCGCCGGTTCAGCAGTCACCGGCTCCCCCGCGGACTGCGTCGCCGGGGGCACACTCATGCTCACCGAACACGGCGAAATCCCCGCCGCCCGGCTGGCCCGTATGCAACGCCCACCACGCGTAGCCGCGTGGAACCACCAGCGCTTGCGGTACGAGTGGCGCCACCTCATCGCAACCCGAGCGTTGAAGGTGCACTCCCTACGCGAGCTGGAAACGTACGGCGGCAGGTCGCTGTGGTGCACTCATGATCACCCCGTGTTCGTCGTCGGCAGGGGATACGTACACGCCCAGTCAGTGCGGCCGGGTGAAGAAGTCATCGCAGCCGCCGAGCAACAACCCGCGGTGCAACAACGCTCGTTCAACCCGTTCCCCGCCACCGCAGGCACGCCAGCACAACCACAGCGCGGCGCGATGGGCCCGGGACAGTCGACACGCCCCGGCACGCCGCACTACGCCCGCACCGGAGAACGGCCCCTGCCGGAACGGCGCCGCGACATGGTGCGCACCAACCGCGTGCTACCGAGCCGCAGCACGAAGACCGTGTACGACTTCCAGGTCGACGGGCTGGCCAACTTCGTCGCCGACGGCATCCTTGCCCACAACTGCGCCATCATCGACGACCCGCATAAAAACCGCGCCGAAGCCGAATCCCTCGTGACCAGGGACAAAGTGTGGGACTGGTTCTCCGCCGACATCACCTCACGACTAGCGCCCGGGGCGCCGCTGGCAATGGTAATGACGCTCTGGCACTGCCTCACATATGATCAACACGTGAGCACAATCAACGGAACAACCCCAGTCCAAGACATCCACGCAGGCGACCACGTCCTGACCAGCAACGGCTACCAACAAGTGCAAGCCACCGCGTCCCGCATGCACACCGGAGACAGCATTCGCCTCCGCACATACGGAACCCCCGAAGAACTCCACGTAACCCCCGACCACCAAATCTGGGGTCAACACGGCTGGCGCGAAGCAGGTGACCTCTCCAAGGGAGACTGGCTTCTCCTGCCCGGACCTAGCCAATCCCCGACGATGAGCCACGACGAAATGCACGCGCTCATCCCTGAAGCAGAGACCCGCGAACGCACACAACACACGCGAGGAACAGGCAAACGTGCCCCGCTGACACGTGACGAGTTCGAACGGCATCTCGACGAGGGGCGCACGTACCAGCAAATCGCGAACCTATATGGACGCGTGAGCAAACAAGCCGCCTACCAGTGGGCACGTGTCCTCAACGTGCGAAACCGCGTCCGTGGGCACGAGATCGACCGGGACTGCACGCTTGACCCCGAGTTTTGGCGCATCGTCGGACTGTGGATCGCCGAAGGAACCGTCACCTACGGCGTGAAGGGATACCCGGCGAACGTGTGCCGCTGGTCCTTCGGTGCAAACGAGGAGTACACGCACGGGGCCGAGGTGGTGAAGCTGCTGGGCAAGTACGGCATCACCGCGAAATGCAACATGCGCGGGAAAGGCCACGCGAACAGCTTCACCGAAGACTCCCAAGGAACAGCGGTCGTCACCGCATCCACCCACCAGCTTGCCACGCTACTGTCAACGTTCGGCAAGGGAGCTAGCAACAAGCACCTCCCCGACTGGGCGTTTCGGCTGCCCCGTGAGCACGCGCTCGCGCTACTGCAAGGATGGGCCGAAGGTGACGGATGCCTCATGGCCGCGAACGAAGGGTTTACGCAGGTCACATCCAGCAGCTTCCGTCTACTGCGAGACTTTCAGCAACTCCTCATCCGTCATGGCTACAAGGCCAACATCACCGGGTCAAACGGGAAGTCACACCCACAGTTGAGGTTCAACTACACCGCCCGTGACCGGAACCGACGCATCGAAACCGATGAGCTTGGCATGTGGGTGCGCCTGCGAAGCGTCGAGCGAGAGACCTACCAAGGTCCCGTTTACGACCTGCAAACACCCACCGGGGACTTCGTCGCCGGTGGGGTGCTGGTGCACAACTGCGACGACATCGCCGCCCGCGTCCTCGAGCAAGACGGCAGGGAAGAAGAAGGTGGACTGTGGCGGGTGATCCGCATGCCTGCCCTCGCAGACCAGGAAAACGATCCGCTGGGCCGTGTGTGGGGAGAACCGCTGCCGCACCCCAAAGTGCCCGAGGGAGACCACCACACCGCCCGGCAGCACTGGGACATGAAACGCGCCACGAGCATGGTCCGCGACTGGCACGCGCTGTACCAGTGCGACCCGAAACCGAACGAGGGCGCACTCGTGTCCCCCGAGGTGCTGCGTGCGCGCAGGCATGTCCCCCCACCGGTGGGTGTGCAGCGGTTCGGCGTGGCGGTCGACCCCGCTGGCGGTGGACGCGACCTCGCAGGCGTCATCGGCGGCTACCTGGGCACCGACACGCGGCTGTACATCACCCATGACGCCAGCCGAAACGGGCACTCGGAGCAGTGGGCGATGGAAGCCGCACTCATGGCCGCCGAAAACGAAGCGGACTTCATCATCTTGGAGCAAAACTACGGCGGCGACATGGCGCGCGTCGCGGTCGACAGTGCTTGGGACGCCGTTGCCCGGCTGCACCGCGGTGAGGCGCACGACTTCGACGAGGCTGAACACGTACGCCGCGCACAGACGCTCGACAACATGCCCCCGAAACCGCAAATCAAGCTCGTCGTCGCCCGCAAAGGCAAACTGCTGCGGGCGGAGCCGATCGCGCAGCAGTGGTACGACGACCGCATGCGCACCGGCAAATACCTGCCCGAGCTGGAGGGAGAGTGGACGACACACCAAACCACCGACCCCGAAAGCCCCGGGCGGATCGACGCGTCCGTCTACCTCGCCTACGAAATGCTGCCCATCCCCGGGTCCGAAGCGATGGTGTCCGTCGTCTCCCACATCACCCGCGACCAGGTGCAGCAGCACGCGATGCAACGCCCCCCAGCACAGCCGCAGATGGGAACGCGCATCCAGCGCAACCCCATCCGACCCCGATAAACCCGGCCGCGCACGAGTAGCCCCCGCAGAGACCATCCCTGCGGGGGCTACGTGTGTCGCAGTGCTGCTCACCGGGTCACAAGAAACTGACCGGATCACCGACTTGCCATGCCCAATGATGCTGTTACAAGGACCGGTCACGCGACCAGCAGCAGGTGCACCCCGTAACGCGACCCGGACTGCTGCAACATGCGCACCCGCTGCCGGTCCACACTGCCCATGAAGTCGAACCACACATCGTCGAGCAACACCACCAGCGCCGCCGACGACGGCTCACCGGCGAGTTTCCGTCCGTACTCGGCATAAGCGGCTCCCACGAGCGCGGACGCGTCCTCCCGCGTGCGCACGTGCCAACTGGAAGGGACACAGTCGCTCGTGGTGGGGTCAGCGACCCACACGCGGTACCCGTCCTCCAGGCTGACGCGGGCGATGGTGCGCAGGTCAAGCGCACTCTCGATGGTGGTTTTGGCGTGCTGCGTTTCGGCTTGCATCGTGTGTGTCTCTTCCTTGCTGGGGCTCGTCAGGGCCGTCTCGGTCCGGCCGACACCCCCGGTGGGGGTGTTTCGCCCAGGGCAGGGGGTTAGCAGAGCGCATCCTCGGCCGGGTAGTGATCCACCCGCGCCGACTCCGGATCGAGCCCGTGCCACAGAAGCATCGCGTGGATCGCGATCTCAGCGTCGCGCTCGCCAGGAGTGACCACGTCCTGCAGGTTGTTGTGTTCATCGATGGTGATGACCATGTAGCCGCCGCGGTGGTTGGGTTCGATGTAGCTGGTTTCGCCGCCGGGGGTGATTTCGCAGCGGGCGTGGTTCTCGTCGGCGCTCCAGGTGATTTCCACGGTGTACGTCGTCTGCATGGCTCTGTCTCCTACGTCGATCGTTGATGTTGATGGCGTCCGGGTGGGGAGTGGTCAGCTTCCGAGGATCATCTGCGCCATGAGCCGCAGCGCGTCCGTGGAGGAGTCGATCCGTCCAGCGAGGTATTCGGCGTCGCTGTCGTTTTCGTCGTAGGCGCCGTTGATGATGGCGTCCCGGTCTTGGCGGTCGTTGATCATGCTTTCCGCGAGCACCTGGAACCGGGACGCCTGTGTGGGTGTGAGGCTGTCCCAGTCGAGCTCGGCGACGTCGGCGATCTGGCGGACGGTGGTGCAGTCCTGGAAGAACACGGGGTGTCTCCTTTGTTGTCTCTCTGTCGCTGACACTGTCTAATATACATTGAACCTCAGGGGAGTGCAACACTGGGGGCAAAAAAAACCGTGCCCAGCACAAACAACACCCCAGCCCGCCGCACCACCAGCAGACACGAAACCGTTTCACACCTTAGCCGCACCAGAACATACAATACGAGCCGTGACCGCAGGACTACTCGCCGTCGCCATGCTCATCGTCATCGGCACCACCGCACGCCTAACCAGGCTCATCACCGACGACGTGATCACCGAACCCCTGCGCGACAAAGCAACCCAACTCATCCGCCAAGCGAGCCCTGCACACCGCGAATACCAAACCGCATTCGCCAACTACGAAAGCGTGCTCCACAGCGCACTCGACAACGGCACAGACCTACCCAACCCCCCACAGCCCCCCGACGAACCGCGCCTCGTCACCCTGCTGACCTGCCGCTGGTGCGCCGGACTATGGGTCTCCCTCATCGTCGTCACCCTCGCCCGCATCGCACTGACGGGCACCTTCCTCCCACTGTGGACCGGCCTACCCCTCGCGCCGGTCGATCTCCTGACCATTCCCGCAGCCACACTCACGTGCTCATACGCGGTGGGGTGGCTCGCCGACCGCGAAGACTAAAGGGGCACAGTGGCTAACCGGTTCCACACGAGGCGCGGCACCGCCAACCGCAAAAACGGCAGCCCGGTGCAAAACACGAGCGTGCTCGCCTCCGCCGCACTCGTCACCCGCAAGAAAATCCGCAGCGCACGCCGCTACAGCTGGCAAGAAGAATCCTGGGGCTTGCACGATCAAGTAGGGGAGTTACACGCCACCGTCCGCTGGCTCGGCAACGCCATGAGCAGGGTGCGACTGTTCATCGGCAAAGCCGACGACTCCGAAGCCGGAGGCGACCCGCAACCCGCCGACAACCCACCCGACGCGGCCCGCGACGTGCTGCGTGAACTTATGGGCGGCGCACCGGGACAGGGCGAACTGCTGCGGCGCATGGCCACAAACCTGGAGGTGGCAGGGGAGGCCTACCTCGTGCGGCTGCCCCGCAGCGCCGACCCGGAAGCCGACGGGCCCGACGAGCCGCAGTACCGGTGGATCGTCGCCAGCAGCGACGAGTTCTCCCACAGCGGCAACGGCGGACAATCCAGCGTGTCCCTGCCCGAGTCCGGGGAGAAGGTGACGATCGACCCGGACACCACCACGATCATCCGCCTCTGGTCGCCACACCCCCGCGTCGCGTGGGAGCCAGACAGCCAGGTGCGCGCCAACCTGCCCGCACTGCGGGAAGTGGTGTCGCTGTCGCAGCACATCACCGCCACCGTCGAAAGCCGCCTCGCCGGTGCCGGACTGCTGGCCATCCCGAAAAGCGCCACCATGCCCAACCCCAACACGCAGGAAGGCGCCAACCCTTTGCATCACAACGCGTTCGTGGACGCGTTGACGCAGGGCATGATCACCCCCATCACCGACAGGGACAACGCCTCCGCGGTCGTGCCGATCGTCATCAGCGTGGACGATGAGGCGATCGGCAAGTTGCAGCACCTCACGTTCGCGACCGAGCTCGACTCGAACGTGACCGAGATGCGCAAAGACGCACTCAACCGCTACGCCGCAGGCTGCGACCTGCCGCAAGAAGTTGTGCTCGGCCTCGGTGACAGTACGAACCACTGGTCGTCGGCGGAGATCGAGGACATGGCAATCAAGCTCAGCGTGGAGCCGATGGTCGGCACGATCTGCGACGCGCTGACCCAACATCTGCTGTGGCCCGCGCTGCGCGCCGTCGGCGAAACCCGCCCCGAAGACTGGGCGATCTGGTACGACACCTCGGAGCTGTCCCAGCGGCCCGACCGCAGCGCCGAAGCGCAGGCGCTGTACGACAAGGGCGTCCTCAGCCCCGAAAGCTTGCTCAGGGAGAACGGGTTCGCGCCGGACGACATGCCCACCGACGACGAACGTAGGCAGGAGTTCGCCCGGCAAGTCGTCCTCGCCAAGCCCGAACTGATCGCCCCGTTGGCGCCGTTCGTCGGGTTCGAAGGGCTAGAGGACCGGCTGAAACAAGCCGTCGCACCCGAACCCGCGCCGGGTGAGCAGGCCGGACCCGGCGGCCCTCCACAGGGACAGGGCGGACAGTCCGGTAGTCAGAAACAGCTCGGCCCCGGCGGCGGGGGACAGTCGCAAGGCGGGCAGCAGCAGGGGCAGCAGTCCTCCAACGGCAGTCGTCCCGGCGGCAGCCCCGAACCCCCCACACAGCAGCGCAACCAAACCGCAGCTCTCGACGCGATCCCGGAACAGCGCGCCCTCACCAGCGCAGCCGAGCACGATGCGCATGGCGAGTGGCAGGTCGCCGCGATCGAACTGGTCACGCTACGCGCGCTCGAACTCGCAGGGAAACGCATGCTCACCAACGCACCCCGCGGAGTGCGCGGCAAACCGGGGGCGGATCAAGTGCACGCGTGGGACCTGCACACCATCCCACCCGAACCGCCACGGAACCTCGACAAACTCCTCGCAGGTGCATTCGACCTGGCAGACCCGGTTTTGAGTCTCCAGCCCTGTGTGCACGAAACCGTCGACACCTACTGCCGCACGCTGCTCACCACGCAGCGGCCGCACCGGCGGAACTATCTGGTGGCGGCGTTGCAACACGCCGGGTGCCTGTCGTAGCGCGCCGTGCTCAATCGGTCACAATGCGAACAGCATTCACGTTCTGGGGAGGAACCATGAGCACCCACAGCACACCCATCGGCGCGTTCCCCAACCCGCCCCACCGCACACAACAAGCACACGAACCCATGTCGGAACTGTTCAGCTACGACATGCTCGCCGCGCGGGCGCAAGCGCTCCACGAAGTCACCAGCGGCGTCTACACCTGGTCAGAAGCACGCAGCGAAGCACAACGGTGCGCACACGAGGCGAACAGCATCGCTGAGCACTACCAGTGGCCCAGCATCGACCTCGACACCATCGCGCCCTCACAGATCCTCGACGCGCTGCCACCAGCACCAGTTGATGAAACCCCGATGGAAAGCACCGCCGGGCGCGACATGAACGACGAGCAGCGCCCCGGGAAACACCGCCGCAACGAGGCTCGCCCGTCGACACCAGACCCCGACCCGGTGCCGACGGGCGAAACCACCGGTGCCCTCCAATACCCCCGAAGCATGGAGGACACCCAACTCATCCGGCAGGTCTCCCCCCTTGCCGGATGACCCCCGCACAGAAGGCCCCCCGGTCGCTCGGTCGACCGGGGGGCCTTCTCATCAGCAACGCACGTCCAACAAGGAGAACAACCAGACCCGCACACCATCGGGCCGAAGGAACCTAATGCGCTGATGTGAATCCTACTCGGCTTTGATCATCAGGACGCAACCGGCCCGGCGGCAGGTTCACCCTCCTGAGACTTCTTCTTCTTGCCCTTAAACAAGTTGGCGATGGGACTGATCAGCCCCTTGATCGCCTTACCCAACAGCTGGAACGGCAGCTTCAACAAGCCGGTGAGCAGCCCCAGCACCAGGGCGACGACCAGGGCGACCAGCCCACCGACCACAAGCGGAATCATCTTCATAGCCTCGGAGTGTGGGCACTCCCCACGATCTACAGCCACCACCACTAACCAGGGTTGAAGCGCTCGCCGCCACACACGCGGTAAACTCGCAGCACACCGTTCGCCGCCCTGCTGCCGTGTGCCGGGCGAACACACAGACACTCTCCACGCTGGCCAGTGGGCCGCGACCCTCACGAAAGGGCGCG
>JAOYNJ010001181.1:0-30525 GCA_025770055.1 Hippocampus barbouri
GAAAAAGAAAGTGCATCGTCCGTGAATCGAACACGGGCCTCGTCGATGGCAACGACGAATTCTACCACTAGACCAACGATGCGCATTACTGGGAGGAGATTTAGTATTAATGAATAATAAGCTAATTATCATTATGCATAAACAATGTTCATTTCTGAAAATCGACTCCTGGCTCTGTTTTTATATACTAGATTGTAACAAGGACAAACTATACAAACCAACATCACTAAACAGACTCCTCACATATGTACGACGACGCATCCCGGCTATCTCCCCCCTTATATACCGAAACCAGAGGATACGGACACAGATTCCGACTTCTAGTACCATCCACCGTCTTTGCAAACATGGTGTCTGGTGCAATGCCTTTTTCAACCCAAGCTACTACTGCTTCCAATGGATCCACTGGGACAGGCCCATCGCCAGCGAGACAATGCTGCACGCCTGGCGCTGGGAAGAATCGGTAGAAGTCGCGCACCGAGGGATCCATGGCTTCCACTGCTTTGTAGTAGTGTTCGGTGCCCTTGGGGAAGATAAGCTGATCAGCCAATCCGTGCCATGTCAGCATCTTACCGCCGGCTTTCTTGAAGGCTGAGAGATCGGGGTTGTCGGTCCCGATGATGGAGTTGTATCTGTCGACGGAGTCGTGGAAGATTTGTTGGAACTCCTCATGGCTCAGACGGGTCAAGTCTGCAGAGGGGTCTTCCAGGATGAATTGACTGATCCAATCTGATGCAATAGAAAATGGAATGCTTGTGCAGTTTGACGGTGTCGAGCAATTGGTGACGGCCAGCCCGATTGCTAGTGGTGTCCCTTTCTCGAGACCATACCACAGGAACGATCCATCGGTGGATCGCATACCTTCCCAGGTTTTCTGGACGACCAATGCGTCGTTTTGGGTGATTGTCACACTCTGTCCATTGCAGTAGGCTTTTTGGTGCACCATGGTCAAGGGGTCAAATTCGCAACGACTTGGGTCTGAAATGACGCCGTCCTTCACTCCGTCAATCCCATCACAGGCCTGAACAGCAGCCGCGGTAATCGCATCCATAACACATGGAGGCGGGAAAGTCTGCAGCTGGTTCATGACAAAACTTGGCCAGTATTCGGCCACTATAAACTTTGCCCAGTTGATTGCTGGAGCACCCGCTACAATCCCATCATACGCAGTGGGATACCGTTGCGCAAGCATGTGACCCTGTCGGCCACCGGTTGAGCAGCCATTCCAGTATGAGTACTGGGGGCCACTTCCGTAGTAGCTGCGGACTACGTCCTTCCCAATGATCGCAGCATCGTTCAATGAAACATACGCAAAGTCCTTAAGTAAGGGCATGTTGACCTGTCCGGTCTCGTTGAGCGACCAGGAAATCGAGCTCTGCACTTTATCGGTTTCATGACCAGCATCCGTTCCAACTGCTGCATAGCTGGCAATTACGGGTTTGGCCATCTTTCCCTCGTTCTCCAGGGCCGACCATCCACCGCCACCTTGGCTTTGAAGCCGTTTATTCCAACCGGACAACGGAAGCCAGATACTAACGTGGATTTCGTCGTCCCAGCCGGGATGGGTGTAGGTGACTGTCACATTGCAGAAATTCAGAGTCGAGTTTTGGAATTTGTAATCATTGACAGGAATTGCAGATAGATCGAGAATTTGGCCATGGGGAATGGAAGGGTTGGCGATGCTGGAAGGGGAACAGCTGCCGGCATCAGCTCCAGAAGCTATCCACAGAGCCGCCACAGTGGCAGTGGATATAGACCACAAGTTCCGAAGAATTGCCATGACTTGGGAAATGCAGAAAAATAAAGATATTGCTTTAGAAACGCGCGTGGCAGAGACCAACTTATATAGTTCGGGGGAATTATCCAGGTCTCAGACCCATAATCGACAATGGGGTAATCAACCGACTAATAATTCCCGAAAGACATTTCAGGATGCCAGGAAACGTGCGTATTGTGAGTGCTCGTGCACTCACCCCAATTGGCCATGTGGTCCATACCGGTCTCCCCTCCTTGATCACATTTCGTGACAGGAATCCAAAATGCGGAGTTTGGCTGACGCAAGGCGCAAAGATCAGCAACGCCAGCTAAACAACAGCTAAACATGTAATTATAATTCCCGATATACAATCCTTATGTTTCTTCCTGCGGGGAATGAAGTTGGATACAGATACGGTGTAGACGTGGTTGGACCCTCAGGCCTGAGTCTCCTGCAGATTTAATAGAGCCGTAGTCCGAGATGGGAAAATGTACGGACGTTGGATGGGGATTTCCACCAACGAACAATTTCACTGAATCTGAGGCCAAGGCGCATGCCATCCAGATTTATCGGAAGCCCATTCTGACCCAAGAAAAAAGAGGAGAAAAGAAGAAGTCCTTTTCACTTCCACAGATATCATGATTGCTAACTGGCATATACGGAGTACAACCTGTCTGCTCCGGAGTATAATGGCGATATGCTATTGACCTACGGAATGCGTTCAATGGTGTGTGAGTTGTCCATGCTGTGTTACTCTCCGTTGAAGAAAATGCGCAAGATATACGGAGTATATCTCTCTATGGAACAGGTCCAGTCCCATGGTAAAACGGCCGAAAATCCCTGAAAATGATGCAATTGCATTCCTTCCTATGTCCTATACCGCCACAGTCTCACAAAATCTCATAATTTGGCCACTTATCTTTGGATAGGTCGCAGAACTTTCCTCGAGTTTTCACAACCACCTACCAACAACCGGACCTGCGTGACATAGCCAGACATACACAGAGCTCCCGAGGTGACATTTTAAGTACAGAAACCCTGGATCCTGGCATGTCACCAAGTACAAGTACCGTGGAACATCGTCTAACGGCTTCTAACGGTCTGATATCTCAAACTTCCAGTTTCCGGTGCGGATCCTGCGGGGAAGCTCGCGAAACGCCCATACGCAAGGACTATAATGGCAAAAGATGTGCATTTCGCGGCCAGTCAATTGGGCCACCGGAATCGGTGGCGCACAGAGTGTACAGCTGTGACTGACATCTGCTGAGGCGGGGCTGATGCATGCCCCTGCATGGTGGTGGTGTATGCCCCGCGAGAGAATTGCCGGGGAATTATTTGAACATTCGCTTCTCTATTGTGCGGTTATTTTTCATTGATTCTTTCAATAAGAATAACAGCGTTTTACTATTGACCTTCAGAATGACTGTCGTTGACATTCCTTCCCGTTCCCGAATTGAGCCTGGCTCCGCCAATGTCCCCCCAACGAAATTCCCGGAGACCAGCTCCTCGCTCTCTGTCAACCCAGACGAAGTTGCCTCCGATATAATCAACAAATTCAACGCTGCCCTGTCGAAGAAGGACTACCAGGGCGTCGCCAATTTGTTCCGGGAGGATGGCTACTGGCGAGACCACCTGTGCGCATCGTGGGATTTCCACACCGTCAGCGGCAGAGAGAAAATTGCCAATTTCCTGAAGGGTTCTCGGCTCTCCAAAATTGAGATCGAGCGTTCGTCAGCGCTCCGAGCGCCCCACATCGGGCCCGTTGATGCCTTTGGTGAGGTCACCGGCATCGAGTTCTACACGACTATCACCACGGAGGTGGGAACTGGTGCGGGTATCACGCGACTGCTGGAGAAGGATGGAGAGTGGAAGATATTTATCTTTTTTACGTCGTTGCAGGGTCTGAAGGGCTATGAAGAGGGGTTGAACACGCGTAGACCCAAAGGGGTTGAGCATGGACAGCACCAGGAAAGGCAGAATTGGCACGAAAGACGGGCTGCGGATGCGAATTATGAAAGCAAAGAACCGGCTGTTGTCATTATCGGTATATATTTGTCTATTTCCCCCGTCACCCAAACCATTGATACTAATGCTTCCATTCCAGGTGCCGGCCAGGCTGGCCTGACGGCTGCTGCCCGACTCAAAATGCTCAACGTCGACACACTCATTATCGACAACGAGGATCGCATCGGAGATAGCTGGCGGAGACGTTACCACCAGCTCGTTCTTCACGATCCTGTCTGGTTCGACCATATGCCCTACATCCCCTTCCCGGAACACTGGCCCATCTTCACGCCCAAAGACAAACTTGCCGAATTCTTCGAGTGTTATGTGAAGATGCTCGAGCTGAACGTGTGGACCAAGACAAACTTGAAATCGGCATCGTGGAGCGATGAGAAGAAACAATGGACCATCGACTTTGAACGAAAGAAGGAAGATGGCTCCCTGGAGACACGCACTCTGCACCCACACCACGTTATTCAAGCGACCGGCCACTCTGGCAAGAAGAACCAGCCCACCTTCAAGGGTATGGAGAGCTTCAAGGGTGATCGCATGTGTCACAGCTCCGAGTTTCCGGGTGCGAACCCGAACTCGAAGGGCAAGAAGGCCGTGGTGATTGGATCCTGCAACTCGGGACATGATATTGCGCAGGATTATTATGAGAAGGGGTATGATATTACCATGGTGCAGCGCAGTTCCACCTGCGTTGTGTCGTCTGATCCCCTTGTCAACATTGCATTGAAGGGCCTGTACGAGGAAAATGGACCCCCGGTCGAGGATGCGGACTTGTACTTGTGGAGTTTCCCTTCGACGCTATTCAAAACACAGCAAAGCAAGGTGACCCAGGTTATCAGCAAAGAAGATGCCCCGGTTATCGAAGGATTGGAGAAGGCCGGATTCAAGGTGGACAAGGGACCCGACGATGCCGGTCTGCTGATCAAATACCTGCAGCGCGGCGGAGGTTACTATATCAACGTAGGCGCCAGCCAGATGATCGCAGACGGCAAGATCAAGATCAAGCAGGGCCAGGAGATCACCGAGATCCTCCCCCATGCGCTCCGGTTCGCGGATGGCACGGAGCTCGAGGCAGATGAGATTATCTTCGCAACGGGATACCAGAACATGAGGACGCAGGCGCGGATCATCTTTGGAGACGAGGTGGCAGATCGGGTTGGTGATATCTGGGGCTGGGACAGCGAAGGAGAGATGAGAACCATCTGGCGTCGGAGCGGCCATCCCGGATTTTGGTTCATGGGAGGGAATCTGGCACTCTGCCGGTACTATTCCCGACTGTTGGCGTTGCAGATCAAGGCCGCGGAGGAGGGATTGACCGTCTAAGCCATTGCAAACACACAAAATATGGAATGAAGCCAGAATTGATGCCGTTAATTGATGAACCATCCTTCCTGGCCAGCTACCCAGACACCCGATGTTAGAATCAGCGTACATAACCTGGCATCGACATCGACATCACCATTTCCCGAAGAAACCAGGGCCTCTCGAAGATAGTCTCTGACTTCTCGACCCCAAGCGTTAACCTCGATCGTAGTCCTCGTCATCGAAGCAATCGCTCGTCGCTGATCCGGAATCCGCAACACAAACCTGTCCTGTCTTGAATCTTTCCCCCATTCCAAGACCCTATCTCGACATCCCACCCGGTAATGCGAATGCACACTACTGGCTTCCCAGCCCAGCCCGGCATCCGCGAAGTAAACCGTAGACTTGGAACCAAACCTCCATGAATTCCCCGAATCGGACTGCTCATCGCCGGAACAGAGAACGCTTACAACATTCCGCTCTGGTTCATCCCCCATTTTCTTTGTGGTTTTCCCATCATTCGCTCTACCAGGTAACCTCCCATCCTGCTGCGACTGAAGATGAATGTACCCCTCACACTGCGTAACATAAACATCGCGCGACCCAAGTTTCGGCACTGTCTTTTCCGGCGCCACGCGACTGTTGAATATCGACGGTTGCCAGACCTCCAGCACGGGGACATGCCGGTGTCTGTTGTTATTAGGATTTATGGAGAGTTGCTGGATCTGGAGGACGAGTTTCGGGGTGAGACGGCGGAGACATGGAGGGGTTTTGAGGGGCGGAGGGTAGGCGAGGGGGAAGAATTGTTTTTTTGTTCTTGTCGGATCTGTTGCTGTTGATGATGAGGAGGACGAGGATGTGGCTCTTGAATATGATCTGGATATATTTCAATCATAATAATGTTAGCCATTGAGCTGTATAGCTAGCTGAGTAGATAGGGAGGTGACAACCGCTTACCGGGTGCTTCTCCCCGAGGCGCTATATGTGCTTGAAGGCATTGTATTTTCTTTCTCTTGTTTTTTTGCTTGAAAATAAAAGAATTGCTCACTTCAATTGCAAGAAGAAGGTGGCCTATATATAAGGCTGTCTCGTGTCAGCGTCGAACATGACGGGTCGTATTCGTATCGATCCATAGCCTTATGAGGAGCAGTGGAGAAGACTTTTTTTTGTTGCCTGATGCGACAAGACAGAGGTCCTTATAAGAATACGATGTTTGATTACCATTTCTATTTTTATTTCCGGCTAGCTTATCTGCTGCTCTTGATAAGAGATGCTCTTGTGCTATACGAGGTATGGATACGAACTATAGGGGACTAACTAGCTGGGCTGGTAAATTGAGCATTCTTGGATTCCGCGGATGTACTCTGTAGCACTGCACAGATTCTCCTGAATGGCACAAAGTGGTTGGCAGTGGCACAACCCATACACATGTCATATAGCCTCCCTTTGGTTCTCCAAGCATAATTCGCAGCTTCTCTGAACTGAAAAAGCAAGGCGCGGTACTTCCTTGGCTTAACCCTATTCTGCAGGGAAATGCCGCTGTGTTGCCCCGAAGAGTCCACACAGGAACGGAGTACATCTGATGCACTTTGATGTTATGCCAAAAGGAGATTTATCGTGCGATTGCTATTTTAAGCCATGGTGTATTTATTCCTGTCAGCATGGCTCTGTTGTGTCAACCCATAAAGGAGAGGATTTCATCAGGATGCTACATACTGAGATAGCCAGATGATATGGAACACCGAATAGTAGTGCTTATGGTATCTTGATCAATTCCCGAATTAGGCTATTGGTACGGTTGAATGCGGTCATGTGAATGCGGTCATGTGCCTGCTGACAACTGGCATCTTATCGCAATAAATGATACAAATCACAGGAAGTCTGGTTCAAGCAACCATGATTGAGGATATTCTGCCTTCTTAAATCCATGCATGAAAAGAGTGAGGGTGTCCATCTCCATTGCCAATGCTGCACCCCCACCAAGCCGGCCTCTTTCCTTTTTGACCCCGGTTGAGCATAATTCGATTCTTCCTTATATATCATCATTATTGTTGTTATTATGTTGAATTTTTAATTTTGCTGTAGATGTGTACATGAATTAGTCAGCAGTTCCAAGATCGCCATTTTTACACAGCAGCAACATTGCGACTGCTTTTTCCCCTTTTGGACATATCGGACTTTGTTCGGCAATTCCTGCTAAACAGACACAAAAAATCAGTCTTTGAAGATCATGTCAAGCATGTGTGAAACAGAAATGCTGTTGTGACCAGCATTTGCCAAATGCAGCCGGTGTGCTACCAAGGAGATGACTTGCTCGGGATCAGTGGTCATAGGGAATCTTCTGGAGCTTAGAATTATCGCTGGCCACCAGACTTCATACTGAGTGTTATCTGCTTGAACAAGGGGGTCTTTACAGTGAAAGCTTGTTGTCATTGTGTTAGAAGACCTGGAGACTGACATGAACCTTGTACCAGGATTGTTTGGTAGATGCATAACAACCATATCCAGCTCATTCCAATGAATGGTGGTACAAGAAAAAAAGAAGTGCTTTGTCTCCATAAAAATGAAACGGACCACCCTTTGTGGTCTACAAGCTTTATCCCAGTACCGTAGCTCCGTGATGGATATATTTTCCGCAGCAAACAACAACATCCCCTTCAGAAGCTCGAATATGGGGCGAGGGTCTTTTTTCTGACAGACAAGTATTGTGTCACATGAGTCGATTCTAGTTATATATATGTCGGATTCAACTCAACTCGACACTCGAGAGTACTCAGACTCATGTGACACACTACAGACAAAGAAGCTGGATCTGCACGCAAGTTAAGCAAGGGCACGGCTCATAACGTGTTGCTTACCCATGAAGCACGTATTCCTGTTGATATAGGTTGAACCAAATGACGTTACGACTCACCAGTTTTCCTTGGCTTCGTGGGCATGTAGAGCGCAGATGGTTATGACGGTAGAAACTCATTGGGTCGTATTGCAGTAAGGAAGCAGATCGCAAAATAAGAGCAAATCCCTTCTTTTGATTTGATAAGGTAAAATTTCCCGAATGTCGTCGTACAGGCCCATCGAGTCCCCCGTACTTCTGCTCTGAATCCTCAGTCCTTTGAGGTTGGGCTATTGGTAAGATTGAATGCGGTCATGTGCTCTCTGACGACTGGAATCTCCGAAATAATTGAAAGGGAAGCGTCGTTCAAGCAAACCATTATTGAGGAGTTTTTTATTTCCTTTCTGTCTGAAGACGGAGTGAATGAACGGCTGCCCCCTTTGGTGGATGATGATTTGCGGATGGGGATAACGGCAAGACACGCGATATTGTCTTGGCTGGGAGGGGCCATGCTATTCTGAGAAACACTGCAGTTAGGGATGTATAATGTAGAATGAAGGATGACGAACGTAGATGAAGGATGTAGGATGGTAGTTGTAGGATAAAGTTGAAGATGAAGTTGAAGGTGATAGACGCTAACCCGAATAGGAATGTATACAATCACTGCCCGCAAGTGAAGACAAACCAGAGGATACCAACGCCCCAGCAAAACGGTGGACGTTAGATCATAGATAAAGGCTATACTTCAATACGAGCTGCTGGCCATGGAAAGCAGCTGCAAATGATTTCAGACCAGGCCTGAACGCACAACGGTGAGCGTGGTTGAGTTTGTCACTTCGTCATCTCGGGTCATTTGCCACTAACCCTAAGCCTATAACAACAGCCAGCCTCACTAACTTCTTGACAGAACAGAACTGAGCAGATTTGAATACTGGAAACTATCAATAAGCAACCACCACTATCACCACCACAACAAACGAAATGGCCTCGAAAACTGGAAATGCCATCCTCCTGCCCGAGAACGAAGAACAGGCCCGCCAGCAGAACATGAAGGCCCAGGGCCAACCACAACAACAACCAGATGCAGAATGGGACACAGAGGAACAACTGTCCATGGGCATCGACAAAGAGGGCCATCCAGTGCCCGAGGACGACGACGACGGAAAGCTGCCGACCAAGGGAAGCCATTATCATCATCAGCACCCGGACCTGTATGGTGCCATGACCGAGGATTTTGACTAGTTCTCTGTTGTCCTCATTATGTTATCGTGGAATAGCTGGATCTTGGGGGATAATTAGCGGGGTTTATAACACTCTTTAGTGTATTTTAGTCTGGGATATGTGAATTGTTGCTATTTATTGTTATATATGTGTTATATATGCCAGGGAAACAATAATATAAACCTGAATGTGAATCAAAATATTTATTTAAACAGCACCCCAGCACCCTAGCTCACGGGGTATCTGCAACATTATACACAAGCTTCTCGCCACTGACCTTGCCCTCCTTCATTGCCTGCAATCCTTCCAGAACCCCCTCCAACCCACCAGGCAGCACCTTGGGCGGGTGAACCTTGAATGTCTTGTCAGCCAGGATCTTCTCCGCGATTGGCAGGAATCCCTCAGCGAATGCCCTGTCCTCAGGCTTGGCCGGGAAGGGACTAGGGCCGAAATCGAATGCCTCCCCGATAACCGTGTAGGCCAAGGTGAAGCGGTCTTTGACATTCTCCCGCTCCAGCTTGACAGGAAGGAGCGAACTGTAGTCACCACCCTCGGTGGAGAGGGCATTATCGCAGAACCGAGACGAGTCCTCCAGAGAAATGGTGTCAAAGACCAACTTCAGGTTGTTCTTGGTTGTTTCGCGGATTGTAGTTGCGGAACTGGGGTCATTGTAGTCATACACCGCATCCGCGCCAAGTTTCTTGACGAGGTCGAAGTTGCGAGGTGAGCAGGTCGTGATAACAGTGTAGCCGGACCGCTTGGCAAACTGGATAGCAAGAGTACCGGTCGCCGTCGAGCCACCGTAGATCAAAATCGGGGTCTGATCCTTAGCAGGTTCCGTGGGCAGCGCCAGCTGGAGAGACTGGTACAGTCCCTGTGCGGTCGTAAGGACACCCACACCCAGAGTGGCTGCTTCCTGGAAACTCATATGCTCTGGAATATGGAACTGCACGTCGCCCTTCACGACAATATACTCAGCAAAGGAACCATCCTCATGCTGCACGGCATTGGAGCCATGTGCGAATCCACAGATCCGATCGCCTTTCTTGAATGGCTTCTTCACGGACTTGCCGACTTCTTCGACGATACCGGAGTAGTCGCAACCAACCAGGACACCTGGAGGAGCGAGGTATTCAATGTGTTTCCAGTCTGTCGGGTTCAATGCCACGCTGACGGTCTTCACGAGAATGTAGTCGTCTCGCAGGGCAGGGTGGGGTCTGTCGGAGACCAGATTGGCCTGCTTGGGAGCGGAGACGGTGATTGCTTTTTGGGTGGGCATGTTGGAGGAGAAAGAAATAAATTAGGATAACAATTGATTCAGAGAGAAGAGGGTGCAGGATGCATTCATATATTCTTCCCTGATGCAGGCTCGGAAAGCCGAGGAACCATGACGAAACGGCTTATAAACCATGGTGGGGTAGTTATTGGCGGAGTCTACTCCGTAAACCAAATATAGTCCAGTCTATTATAGCCAGCATGACTGTTTTGGGGTTGGGGTTGTATAACACCAAGATGAGAATCATGAGAGAAATGGACTCAACAACACCCAAGTAGCTGCCCTATTGGCAAGCACCGGGTTAGTTCAAACTGGAATACGCCAGATGACTGGTCCACAGGAAACCGTGTGCCCCAGAGCAATGGCATTACTCAAGCATACTCTGATCTGTAGAGAATACACCAGCTTTGAACATGATCACGATAAGTATCTCTGCCAATTCTCACAGGTGCTGCATTGTCATCTTTTCTTTGCCATTCCCCGCCCACGAGCAATCGACGCACACAGGAACGCAACGGGCGTGGGCAAGCTCTTTGTGCAAGGACTTGTATGGATTTCTGCATGCCAACCCAGTGGAGTAATAACACCAGAGGCGCCTCTTGCGGGTTTATCGTCTTCGTTATCGAGGTCATACACTTGCCGGCCTATGGTCTCAAAGTTGAAGACTCAAGGGCCCTGACAGAACTTCGCCATTATTTATAGCGGTTTCATTAAGCACAAGGATCGAATGTACTTATTGAACATAGCATCAATATTTTTTTTTTTTCATAGAAGAAATTGTGAGCGTAGATGTCCATAAGAAAAGGGAGTACGGAGTATAGCTAGTCCGGGGCGGTAAGCTTTGCCAAGCGAGGCAGGTGACGATCAACCGATGCGTACATTAGTATGACATGGTGGTATACCACTCTGCTCACTGAAGAACTTTGCATTTTCTCCTGCACGAACCGACGCGATAACTCCAGTCAAACTCACACGTTCAAGATGTCAGCTCTGACGATCTCTTCCGCCCCGTCGCGCCAGACGCGCTCAACCGTCCCCGAACAATGTTATGCCTCCGGCATTCATCGACTCATCGGTGACCCCACGTCCGAATACCGCCAGATGGAGGGACGTATCCGAACAAGTAATGGGTCAAGCAGCGATGGAGACTCTGTCCAAGACGACGGCTTCGTTGACGAAGCGTTCCGGGCTGGGGGCCCGTACGTCTGCGCGATTCCCGCCACGACAACAAACGTTCCTCCGACTCACCCCTGCTTCGACAAGCTATCCGGAATCCAACAAGAGGATTGCCGCAACGTTATACAAATATTGAAGGGGCACAAGATTCTGGCGCGCAGCATGGGTTTCTTCCTCCGCACCGCCAAACATGAGCCCGAGACGCCGATCTTAACTCTCTTTATAGAGGCCGAAAAGAGAAATTTCGATGATTCATGGCTCCAGGCTGTCCGAGGAATCCACAAGCATCTTGGATCAAGCGGGTTGGGAGAATGTTCGGTTGAGATGGCTGACCCCAGAGCATTTGAGCCTGACTTGTACTTCCCACTGAAACCTGGCGATCCGCTGTATGCAGATTGGTATGAAGTACTTGATTCCATGTTCCGTACATGTGTCCTCGTCGATGTGAACACTATTGGGTGCTTTCGAATTGGAAGAAATCCCGTCCCGGAAGCCAACCCTATCACCATCCTAATCACTGTTGACAAAGGCTCCTTTCGAGACTGGAGGGGACTTCGTGAGGACGTGATAATTGTTCTCGAGACATTCTTTCTGCCCATGGTTGGAGTTAAGATCCAGCAGGATCAAGTTGTCCGAACTGTCACTACCCGGAATGGGGAACTGCCGAGTGCAATATTTGAAGGACCAGCCCTGGCTGGACAAAGTCTCGGATGGCGTGACATTGAGATCGGGACGGGAACCCTCGGTGGATTCGTTGAACTGAAAGATGCGGTCACTGGAAGTTGGAGGAAGTTTGCTCTTACTTGTTCGCACTGTATAATACCAGACCTAGAACAGCTATCACCCGAGATGGCAGAAGGTTAGTCAAAAAAAAAAAAGACCCATTTGCAAGACTCACATACTGACAAGATCACCAGAGGTCCGTCCATGGACCATGTCCGGATTCGGGCCGGAAGACCTCCAGGCCCGCAAACTGTTCTGTTCGGACCAGCCAAGTCTCGGAGACATTATATCGAAAGAGAACGGTTACAAGGAAGAGATTGAGGAAACAAAGAGTGACCCCAAGTTCATTGCACTCGCCGAAGCCGATAAAAGCCATGGATGCTTGACGCGGGTTGACAGAGGATACCTGAATTCCTCCAATGAATATATCGAAAGGTTCCAAGCGAAGTTGAATGACGTACAGAACTTTCGAAAAGCCGAGAGACACCATCTGGGACAAGCATTCGCAGCATCGGGGGAGCGATCAAAGGTTTCTGTAACGATCCCCAACGGAGAGTGCACCGTCGACTGGGGGTTGGTTGAGGTTGATGACCATCGAATGGGCGAGAACGTGGTAAGAATCATTTATTCACCTCTACAATGATTAGGAGCTTATGCATCTAGGTGGCAACATTGGGAAACAGAGACGTGCGCCCTTTCGAGGGTGACAAAAAATATCAGCATCACCACGAAGGACCCATCGGAACAGGATTCCGCCTATTCAAATGCGGCAGAACGACAGGCTATACCAAAGGGGTATACAACGACCTGAAAACAGTGTATCTCACCCACGCTGTGATAAACGGCGAATTGGTTCCCCAGCCAACCCTCGAACACACGGTCACCAATCAAGGTGATCCTTTCGCTTTGCGGGGGGACTCGGGGGCGCTGGTTATCGATAGCCAGGCCACGGTGGTCGGATTGCATTGGGCCGGTTTGGATAGCGGTTCCGTTGCGTATTTTACGCACATCGAGGATATCTTTCATGACATCAAGATGGTCACCGGGGCGGAGGAAATTCGAATGATGGAGGATTCTTAAAGAATTTTTTCTTTCTTTTTTTCTTCTTCTTTTTCACACCATTCTTACACCATTCTTATCTTTGGCGTTGCCTTGGCTTTTGTCGTGGCGAGCGTTCTTTTGCTTTTAAAGAAACAAAAAATAAATTAAAAAATAAAAAAGGACTCCAATTTCTTGATAATGGGAGATGTGAAGGCATCAAATAATCACCAACAAATGATATAGACGTAGAACGAGGATGAGGAGATGAAAGAGAAAAGTAGAAGTAGACGGACTGAATGCAGCTCGGAAGCCTCGGATAGTTGACGAGCAGAGCGCGTGTGCGTGTTTACGCATACCCAGCATTTTGCTGTTGATGTTCAGGTAGATCTGACAAGGTGATTGATGCCTTGGATGTATTCCATGATCAAGATATAAAATCCATCAAATTCAAACGGACCCTACAGTTGTGGAACAGGTATATCGCTAACACGGCGAATTAATTGTAAGTACGGGGGACCAACCCAATGCGCCCACACACCCACTCAGGGGGGATTCTTCTTGGTTTCCTCATCAAATGATGAGTACTGACACCGGACACCACGAGAAGGTGAGAATCCATACAACTTGGAAAACCAGCAGCGCCCTAATCATGATAAATACCCCATTCAACCTTCTGCCCCTTGACCGTTCCCTTGCAGGACACCTCCCCCTTGGCACCAACCTTCCCAGACCCGCCAAATCGTTTCACCGACTCGGTGATGATATCCACAACATCCTGACCGCCGACATAGAAGTCAATGTTACCATCCTTGACCATGCCCTGCACACCGAAAGCGCATGTGCTAAACTGGAGGATCTGATGGTGGGACCCGATGGCGTTCTCGATCTCGAATTTGCCGTCTGTGTGGGCGATGTTCTCCACGATTTGCATGCAGTCCGACGCAGTCGGGGAGGCATCGCTGGTCTGGTCGACGAACGTGGAGTCACCGCAAAGGTCTATCCCTGGTTCGAGCACACAAGGGTAGTTCGGGGCGTCGGTGTCCGGCTTGTGAACGCCCGAATCATCGAATTTGGCCCATGCAGTGCGGGCGATCGGCGCGCTACATACTGGCAAGCGGATGAAGCCTGGCGTCGTGATGTCGTCGTTGGAGAGGTCTTCCAGGGTCGCCTGGTCCTCAGCGTCGGCTGCAGGGCCACCGTTCGTCTCGCCATTGGCCAGGTATGTACGGACTGATCCGATGATGACCTCCTCGACGGTGACATTTCCAAACGACCCTTGACCCATCGAGTCCACGCCGGGCGGTGCGGGGAATGCGTTTTTCGAGCATGAACCGTAAGTGCAGTCCGTGGGTTTCCCATACGCCGTGGCAAGATAGTAGCGTTTATGTTGGTAGCAGGCCTTTGTCAGCTGCATTGTGTCGTCGTCCAAATGGAAGTTCATGTCATCCTCGTGGTCACACGAGTAGCCCGCGTCCACAACGAACGGGAACCTGCCGGAAACCGTCCAGATGGAAGGAATGGCGAAGGCAAAGAACGCTTTGCTGATGCTTTTCTGTAGAGCACTTGTGGTGTCTGGTGGCAGTTGGTCCGGATCCGATGGGGGCGGGTGGATGCTGACCGAGGAGCCTTCAACAAACTTGCCGTCGGAGATGAGCTCCGTTAGCGTTTCAATACCTTGGTCAGTGCCGTCAAATAGTTTGTACAGCGACTTCTCCACAGTCACGCCCCAACCAGTGATCGCTTGGCCCATGTAGTTGCTGAACGCATCCTGCTTCTCCGGAGTCCAATCGTCACTGTTCGTCCACCGGTCAGTGAAGTGTTGCAAAAGCCGGGAACAGCACCTACGGCTCAGAGTTGTCCATCAAGTCCTTGGCAATGGTCGTACTCTGCGAGACGACGGTCATGGTAGTATCCTTGACGTTGTCCAATAGAGAGCTCTCCATGGTCACAAAATAGGGCACTTTCGACAGGACTTTTTATAGGGGTTTGCAGGGTTAGCATCCATCTCCCACCCTAGCTGGACTTGGGTTTGGGCTCGCATGAACATACCTGAATTGAAGTATGGAGCAGCCACTGCGGATGTCCCAAGGGTGATGAGATCGATCAGAAGCAAGAGCCATCTATCGTCAGGGGGTTTAGGTATCGGCGCGAACTTGTTCTCGAAATCTTCGAGGGCGTTGGTGATTTCGGAGGCGGCGGCCTTGAACAGGGCGTTGTGGTAGCTTTCATACAGCTAGGGCTACCGTCAGAATGTGTTCATTGCGTGGGACCAAACACACGTACCTCATGAATATAGACCAAGGAATTCCAGATTATATAGCCTGCTGGACCTGCACCGTTGTTGTCAAACTCCTGACACTGCTTTGTCTCACCACAGTTGTCCGTCCCTATTACGCCGCAGGCTACAAGTTCCGGGCCGTCCAGAGTATCCGAGACGGACGCTGTGAAGGTCATTCTACTGCCTCTGTCAATCTTTTTCCACACGTCGATCGCGTCGGCCCACGCATGGGGAGCATCGATTCTGTTCCATCGCTCCGATGGCGACAGCAAACGCTTATCCACGACAGCTCGATCAGTGCAATCGAGCTCAGTCCAGTTGCCAGTCCTGTTTCCGACCTGCCAGGGGTCCATATTGTTTTTGATGGTCGTCTTCCAGTCGGCCCAGCTGTCCACAAGCTGTTCGCCACCACGTGTTGGGGGATCGTTGTAGGTCTGGAGATCAGTGGCCCAGTCGGTGGTGCCGCCCATGTTGAGTCCCTTGTATAGGGATTTGCGCGACGCCTTGGTTTCAGGGCTCATGTAGGCAACCCACTGGTCATTGTCGTAGATGAGGATGTCGCTGTCGCTGGTAGGGTCAAGATAGTGCTGATTGACTCGACCTTCGCGTTTCAGAAGCCCGTTCGTGGACCCTTCCAGGATCTCTTTGATCTCAGCGTCGGATATGTAACCCCCCGTGGCCGTGCACTTCCCTGGCGTGGCGTGCGATTCATAAGGGGACCCGGTAAAGAAGCAATTAGGGCCGGAACATGAAGGATCAGCCATGCCGAACGATCGCCCATAGCTTGTCACCCCAACGACAACCTGGTTCGAGGGAACACCCGCTTTGGTGATCATGACCAAGGAATTGATTGTCTCCGTCAGGTTGACCTGACTGCGAAGGCACATTCCCGAAGGGCAGCCGATCTGCGAATGCGGATTCTGTGCATCCCACTACACAAGCAAGAAGTCAGTCAGTGGGCCGAATGTATGCCAGATGCCGGATGCCTGCCCACCTGTCCATGGAGATCATAAGTCATGTAGACTATGTAGTCCACGACCTTGCTGATCTTCTCGATTGGGAAATTCTTCAGGTAGTAGTACGACGAGGCGGCCGCAATGGAGACCGATTTGCCGGGAAGCAGGTTCTTCAGAATCACGAGGAAGGCCAGGTAATTGTCACCAGAGTCCGGGTCGTCGGGGGGGATACCGGGGATATCAGGCGCCTGAGGGGAGGAGAGACAGGTTAGCCGTTGCATACCAAGGACAGGGTGTCATAGAACATACCCCGGGGTACTCCCAGTCAATGTCGACTCCATCCAGGTTATTATCATTGACGAAGTTAGCAATGTTCGTGGCCATTGTCAGCCGGTTGGCGGCTTTAACTCCCTGGCGGAAAATGTTGTAGGTGCTGGGCAGGGTCGAGAAATCCCAGCCGCCAAAGGACAGGATCTTTTTTGGCCCGGGGACCTTCATAAAATTCGAGAACTCATATTCAGTCAGAACGTCTTGGAACTTGACTTGATAGTCGTCTGTGAGTTCCCCAAACCCGAAGTGCAGATGTGTGTACTTGGACCCGTCAATCTGGATGGCGTCCTGGTAGAGACACTCGCGGCCCCCCAAGCTATAACCCTCGAAGTAGGCAATGTTTCGGAAGACGGCGGGGGCATCACCACGGACAATTTGAGTGCCACAGTTTGAAATGCAGCCATTCGTGCCCTTTTCAGCGGACCCTGGCGCTCCAGTGCCGGTGTCGATACAGAAATCGTCGGTTACGCCACACTATCCCGGAGCCTGTTAGGACGGATGGACTGACTGGCTGACTGCATGGTCTGCTTCTGGAAGGAAGAACTTACCTGACCCCAAACATTGCAACACGCATTCAGGGGGCAGGGATTGAGCCCCGCGATATCCGTGGTGTCATCTGGTGCTTCAGTGCCCGGCACTTGGGGGCCGCACACGGCGTTGGCCACGGAGGCGGGCATCGGGGGGCTTCCGCTGCTCAGGCAAATAACGGTACCGACCCAGACATTCGCGCAGCCGTTCCAGGCCCATGTCTTCTGGTTGAAGTCCTCAATATCGTCCTGTGTTAGGCTATACTCCGCAGCAAGGTCTGCACAGTTGTCGTTCGGCTGAATGGTGTAGGTAGCACACGATCCATCCGGGTTGGGCTTGGGGGCAAAGTCCGGCAGTGTTCCGGACGAGCAACAGACATGCTGTCCTGGTTTGAGGGTTGAACAGAGGTCAGGATCGGAGTTGTACTCAGTAAAGTCTGCACCGGAGATTCCACACTTTGTGGCAAGAGCAGCGCAGCTGTCCCCCCCCTCAACCTGCATCGTGCGGCATTCATCCCGGGCCACGAGCTTGCCTTGCGAATACGGCGTGGGGATGGTGGCTAGTGTAGAGCTCAGACGGTCGGTCTTCGATTGGGTGGCGTTGGCCGAAATCTCCAACAAAGGAGTGATGAGGACGGCCGGACCGGTGACGTTCTTTGCCCTCTCGAAGGAGAGGCAACCACCCGTGGACCAAGTTTTCATTACATTCTGCACGGGGAAGAAGGTTCCATTGCTCGAGGCAAATATCCCGAAGGTGTGGGCATTGTTGCTGTTCGGGTCACATAGTTGCATGGCCACGCTATCAGAGGCAATAATATTCTGAGTGTGAAGATTGTCTGACAGCGTCTTCAGGGCAAAGGGACCGACGTCCTCGCCTAGTAGGCCCTTGCCGACGTAGATACCGACAGTGGCCGAGCCTGACCGGGCAAACAAGAAGGTGTTGCGCTTGGTGCTCTTGGTAGTGACATGTTGACTCTTCAGGTAAAGGCTCATCTGGTCGGCGACAGAGCTGATATCGGCGACGGCGAGTGCACCCCCAGACCACCAACCAAGGGAGTAGGTCGAGTTCACAGAGTTGATGACAGCAGGGGCGCTCTTTGCCATCGGCCGTGGGAGGCCTGACCAGTCGGGACCATAAGAGGTACAGGCATAGAGGCGATGAAGAGTGTCGGGATCATCCACTTCATCATACAAAGAGAAATCATAGAACAAGGTCTCGTAGCAGGAGTCGAGCTGATCGACATTGTGGTAGAGAGACCAATTGGAGGGATTGGGTCCTGCAACGTTGCAAGCCACCGCACATGCTGCATCTCTATCGTCATAGCCAGGACCGGCGGGCTTTCTCGTTCCTGGTTTTCCTCGCCCGGCAAGGGCAAGGTCGGCAGAGAGCAGGAGGCATGTGGCCCCAAAGGCTATGATGAGCCCAGAGGGGGTCATCGTGCTAGCCCTAAGAGGAGACTCCAAACAAAGGAAACGAAAAGAATGACGGGAGTTTGTCTAGTAAGGAACGACAGCAAGCATGAGACAATAAGAGCGAAAGGCCTGTCCACCCATCCTGCAGGGTGGCTTTCGCGCGGCTTTTGTACCTTTCCCCCTATACAAGTATGTCGTCTCATCCGAGTACTCCATACACCACCACCACTACAACAACAACTACTACTACTACTATCCAGTACTTGCCCCCAAGTCAAGTGAGACATACTAAGTACCAACTAAGTGGCCCAAGCTGTCCGGGATCTCGCTTAGCGATCTTGGAATGGAGCCTGTAAAATTAAATCAGGACTTGGCTGCATTAACCAATGTGCACCGGAAGTTCCGGCCGCTGGTCCTGGTTCAGAACCATATCCCGAGCGAGGGCTGGGATTAATCGGTATACTATTGTTGTTTACGCCCCATCCAGGGGCCTAGACCAACGTATATGAAGAGATTGTTCTCGCGGTCTTTTCCAAATTTTTGGACCCCATCCGCTTGTTCTCTTTCCCGTCGCCATCTCACTCTCTCACCCACGACCCCTAATACTACGATTAGCATGGGTTTCCTTCCTCGGGGCTGGCTTTTTCTGGCCCTATGGCAAGGCATTGCTTGCACTTGGGCCTTGTCCAACACTCCAACTCCAGGAATCACTGAGGTGGTCTTGATCTTCCCGCGCAATGAGACCTACCGCCCTTCGCCGCTGACTCCATTCATCTTTGCCATCCAAAACCCGAGCCTCCTGTCAAGCATCCACCCGCGAATTTACTATAATCTTGAGCAGCACAATGTCAGTAGTGATGAACGGATCGTCTCGACCGGGGGTATTATCAAATTACCAGAGATCAATTATACCAGCAGTGATCCCTACTTCCTCTACTGGAGCACCGGCGATTTGGACAACATTGAGGGGACCTTCCTGTTTGCCTGGGAGCTCCACATGCACAACTGCTCCTACAATCCAGAGAGTGAGTCGGTGATGTTTGGAAGATTTGGTGAACGCCGCCACCAGGTCTACTTCTCCACCAAGAACGGTGCTTTACAGCCAGACCTTGCGGCTGCGACCGAGGCGGACGCCTGCAACGAGTCCCAAGCGCAGGCCGTACATGTCGCGGATCTTTTGGAGGTCGCGCCAACCAAAACCTTGTTCCCATCAACAGAAACCTGGGGCGCACCGTCCTGTGCAGTTACCCTGGATACTCAGCCGACCCCCAGTCCTTGCAAGGTCAAGATTGACTCCCCAGCTGCAGCAAGCATCTCGGCTGCCTTGACCTCGACTGCCTGTGCATTCCCAACCCGCACAGGCATGAGCTGCCCAAGCCCATCCACTGAGAATGCAGCTTCTACCGGCCAATTACCGCTTGGTGGGGCATGGATATTGGCAATTACCACCACGCTGCTTGCTTACAGCCTCGCATGATTGATGCAGACTATGTGGGACATGTTCTTTTGCGCTTTTGCGGAGTCGGACCAAATCGTGAACTCCTTCCAATGAGATGACATGACATCTACTTTTTCTCCATTTCATGACTCACAATTCTACAGTGTACTAGTACTAGTAGCCACTTATTTTGTAGGCGCATGCTCAGTAGCTCTGGGCTGACTTGATATCGCCACTGACAGGCCTTTATTGTAGCCCCATTTTTTGGAGCGGCTAGAGCCGCGGTCCCATGGATGATCGGATAGGGGCCGGACCTGCATACTAACTGCATGCGGATACAGTAAAACCTCGCTATAGCAAGCCCCATTTTAGCAAGATTCCTGCTATAGCGAGATGACCACATTTCCTGAATTATTTTCCCATACAAATAACAAGAATCCCCACTACTATGAGTCTTGTTAAATCTCTTTCTGCTCCCATACAGATCTTGTTATAAATGTTATGGGGTTCCCATACAAACCCATGGGGAATGGAGTTTGGCCTAAGGCCAGCACAGCAACACACAAGCCCTAAACATTCCAACAATGATAAGAAGCAAGGGGAGACCGGAGAACTCATTTCAATAACCATATGTAAAACCTTGTATGATCATATTTGTTAATTCTTTTCTTTTTCTCTTTCTTCTCCAACAATTCCTTCTTGTATTTAGGACACCTTTAGATTGAGACAATCGGATGTGTTCCCCTACAATAAAGAGGGAGATGATTAGCTAACATGCTACTAGCCTCCTAGAAAGCCTCTCTCTAAGCCTGAAAACACCTCTATCTAAATTCAAGCTAAAACAACCTCCAAGAATGGTTTAAAGCTGAATACAATCATAGCCTCTCAAGGCTCTCATCTAGTCTTATCTCTAATATCCTCTCCAGCAAATATAGCCACCTTAATGATAATAATACACCACCCCCTCAAGATTTAAAACACCAACACTGTGAGAACTAGCCTGAGCTGGAGAATGTTTTATATGATTGGATAACATATGTGGAAGGACAAATATATATATCTGCAGTAGAGTTGTTAATTATCTTCGATTATACCGTCCGTCGACGCGAGAATACTAGTCCCCGCCAGCCTGTGCAGCTCGTGCATGTGGATCAGACCTCCGCCGCTGCAGCGGCTCGGGTGCGACGCCATGTCCCAGACGCTGCTGAGGCGGAGGAGTTATTGAAAGGCCGGTATCAGATAATTAACGTCTGGAGACCGATCGGACACCCTGCGAGCGACTTTCCCCTGGCTGTGATCGATTGGCGGTCGCTTCAACCGGAAGATCTGGTCAAGGTTAACTTGATGTATCCAAAGCACAAAGAAGGGGATGATGGGGACGATTGTGGAAAGGAGGTTCTAGCTGATCCCAGCTCGATTGATTCAACCGAGGGATATGAACCCCGTGGGGAGCAATTTGTGCTTGTCCCGAATGACTCGCACAGATTCTTTTTCGTCAAGGATATGACACCGGACGAGGTTATGTTCATTAAATGCTTCGATTCGAGAAGCCAGGGTCAGCCCGGGAGGGGGTTGATGGCGTGGCGGGATTGACGCCTCATACAGCCTTTGCTGATCCATGTACACCGACTGGTGCTCTGGCGAGACAGAGTATCGAAATGAGGTGTCTGGTTTTCTACGAGTAGATCCAAAATATAGTGTGACAATTCATTTAAGAATCTGATACTCGGATTCTACCGCGGGATAAAATAATCATAACGTACATACAGTGACGGCCGTCTTGCCAAATTGAGGTACTATTTGAAACAGAACCATTTGCCGGAACTCCTTGCTATATTCTATTTATTCATGTCAGTACTCTCTCCAAGCTTCCGTATTAAGTGCTGATACGTCCTGGAACTTACTTTGCGTACACTCAATCATATGCCCTTATTCCTTATGACAATACGGCAGATCTGGTGCTCATATTCCGTCTTTACTTAAATAGAAGTTTATCTTTATGCTACATGCCATTCAAAATCCTAGTAAATACAGATATTTGTCTATTGTAATGCTAAGTACCCCTATATTTGCTCACATGGTCACGCCTGCACAGTCAAATCTCTTTGCCCACCTCTTCACCAACTTTCTTAATATTTTTTAAGAATCTAGATAATAAAGTTCATTGAACTGGTCCTGATTGATGTAGTTATTGATATAATATATCAGCTGCTTCTTGGGTCTGCCTATGTGTGTCTGATCACGATATAATATGAATGTTTCATATGATACTTTCCAAATCATAAAACTGCTGGGCCTGTAGTGTCCTTGATCTGTTTGACATATTAGACAGTGTGTTCTATTCTCTCTGAATCTTGTTCATCTCATGTACTTTCTCAGGAAGTCCTTGTGAACTAATCATATGGAAGTCAAAGTGCTTAACTTATATGAGAACTCGCTTAGTTGGACTATTGTTATATTGTTATGCAATATCTGACCTATCAAATCTTATCGGAAATAAAGCCGGAAAGGGAAAAGCCTCATGCAGACCCAACGGCGACAGTTGGCCTGGGTGTAGTACTGTAGTTGAAGGTTGGTGTTGCCCGCACTAACACCCACTATACCCCAGATCGGCTGTGTTGACCCATCCGGGCCAAAGAGAGCCCTTGTCTGTCTCCAACCGTGGTGTTATGTCTATGATCCAAGCTGACAGATGTGAATCCTTTGCTTTTGAGACTCTAGCCCAATCTAGACTGAAAGCCTCTCGCGCTGCCCTTTGGCATTAGCATTAAGTGCTGCTTCTCGACATGGCATAAGGTACTACCTCCTCTTCCCTACGGACTGCATTGTTTACTGATACTCGGTTCTCGCCTCAGAAGCGTCCCTGGTCTGAATCACCGGCGTGTGATTTGGACTGTCCCTGCTTCTGAACGCTGCGGCCTGCCAACTTGCCCAGTCCTGGATAGAGATCCATAGCATTGCAAAGGCTACTTCTCTACTTGTGCTGACTCTCAATCATGTGGGACAAGCACTAAACATCACCCGCCTCGGTCCTATACCCTAGGTCACCGGGAAGGCATGGAAGATTGCTGGCCAAGGCCAGATGATCTTTGTGGAGATCGAGCACATGTTGGACAAGCTGCAAAGCACCGACGCCGACGAACCCCACAGGTTTGTATGAGGGTAATTCGAATTGAGTACGAACAATTTAGTTAACTGTTAGACTGTTAGAGAGAGAAAGCGTCATCCCAACCCTAGCTCCTGGATCCATGGAAGTCGCTATGAACAAGGATACAACAAACGCCATCCGATGCTATTCGAATATATATTTTTTTAAAATTTTTTTAAAAAAAATTCAACAGCGGGGATTCGCTGGTGTTCTTCACGCTACAGGCAAAACCTGGAATCTTCTCATTTCAGACAGCATGGGCACCATCACAGTTTTCTATTGGTTTTATTAATATTTACATAGAGGATGAAAAAAGAGTAGACCCTTCCAGGAGTGTCTATCGTGTTTCTCATCAGAAGACAGATAGTCGTGCTACTTGGTCAATAGTTACTACCAATTTTAGTGGAGATTAATAACTAGTTTATGATGATGTCAGTCATCAAATTCGTGATTGGCCACTGGGTGATTGGACCCTTTCATCTCAAGTGAATCTTTGGACATTAAAGCAGATAATTTGCCCATTTGCATCAAGAATCTAATTTAATTGCAAGAATATTTCTTCCTCTTTGTTGAATACCGCAGTCATTATGAAGGTTGAAACGGGATTTGGGCTGCGGCGATTGTAATTCTGCTGTATTCTGCAGACAGTACTACACCGCCCTTCAAACCGCCTTGGGAGCCAGCTTATGTCGACCTCACTACCATAGCTACATCTCATTTCACCTCTGGCTACCCAACATATTTTCCTGCGTTCCTTCGACTTCTTCTCATCAAGCATTGTAAGATTTATTGATGGCAGAGACAGCCGTGTTGACCGTTAAACAGACGCGACGAAAGCGTCCATCGTTCAGTCCTCGCAAAACGCGAAAACCGTCGCTTCCAAAACGGTCTCATTCTGAGACTCCGACTGAGAGAAGCAACAATGATTTTGATGTAAATTCAGTTTACCATACTGACGTCTCATCTCTCGAATTCAACGAGTTTTCTCTGCTCGACGTGGATGAGCCAGTGTGCAGCGAATGGCACGATCTACTATTCAAATACCTCCAAGGACGCTATTCAGTGCAGGATATGTGGATCACGCCACCATTTTTAGTGCTTCGTTGCTCCGAACCTCCCGATCCTGTTGAACGCCCGTTTACTGTCTCTGGTTGTATAGCAGTCTGGATTCACATGGACGATCCTGTGCCACCCTTTATCCCGGGGCACTCTGGGGGCGACAGCGAGTTTGACAAATTTGTTGAGGTTGATGAGGCTCTTGTTGATGACCTGAACCCATCTGAAACTCCCAAACCGGAGACGCTGTTCTCCATCCTAACTGATCATTTCCCAGATGCAGTTGCGATTTCGTCAATATCCACCGCTATCATTGTTGAGTTTGAGGAGGTTAGCAAAGATGTCTGGGCCAAGAAGTTAGAGTGCCTCCCGTGCGCGTTCAAGAATATTCCCCATATCTTGAAATATTCAAATGGAATACTTGCAAATGCTGAGTTTAAACGACTTAAGACCCCCAATCCACGTACCCTCAAGGATTCTGTTGTGGACGATACTGATTACGTCGCTATGGGACGCAATTTCAACCCGGGAGCCATGTTATGTTCTGACCAAGACGACGCCATTACCGCGGGTATCTTAGTGCAGAAGGGTGCTGAAAATAGACTCACTGTCGCTTTCCATTGCTGGGATCCTGAATACAAACAGAATCCTGGCAAATTAGGGGATATCGACTACTTCCGAATCAAGCAAGCGGACTCGACTGTCGGCCATATGCTTGAGCACATTGAGTCCACAGACATCGGTCTGGCCAAACTCAGTGATGAAGTGTCCTTCAGTAATAGATTCCTTGACATTAACGCAGTGGCCAAGGTTCTTGTACCATTCTCTCAAGTTCGACGGATGGATCAATTCTATATCGACAGTTTTGTTACTGGACGTCAGTTCCTTTCATGTGTGGGCTGCCGAGTGCTAGGGAAGACACGAGGACAGGACTTCCTTCGGGATAGGAAAGACACTCCTCCAGATGGAAAGTACATCATCATGCACCAAGGGATCTATGCGACGAACGACCCGGAGATCCTTGGCAGCCCTAAACTGCGGTCTGGCATATGTGGGTCAGCTCTGGTTCGAATGAGGCGAGCCAAAGAGAAATCAAGTTGCCTAGATGACGGGGAAGTATGTGGGATTATGCATTGGGCGGATTTAGCTATGAAGTATTCAACTGAAGCGACATTCTACTGCTTTGCGGATCCTGTGGACCCGCTGATCGAGAATGGATGGAAATGTGTACCCGTCGCGGAAAAGCATGTGAGCACTGAAAACGATCTTCCGGCCAAACGAAGGCAGCTCGAGAGATAAGAATGAAGAAGTTTCGATGGACCTATAGAGAGGGATAGGAGTTGATAAACTGCAAGAGCAAGCTGCTTTCAATGACGTTGCTATTTAATTGTATTGTGACAAAAGGGCTTATGTATTAAGGTAGTTGCTAATAATTCTTATGCATAATTATGTCTATTATCAGATAGGGTGAGTTTAGCAGATAAAGACTCGCCATCCACCTATCTAGTCCGTCGACGGCCGATCAGAGCCTTGGACTGGAAAACACCATATGAGGTGGTAAATGGCCGGAAACCAAATCTTGGACATCTGCGAATTTTTGGCTGCTTAGCATATATCAAGCGTCAAAACATTCCAAGGAAGGAAAAACTTAGCCCAAAGACAGAGATAGGATATCTCATAGGCTATCATGCGTCCAACATCTATAAGATATGGCGCCCTGGAGCAAAGAAAATTATCCAGGTCTCTCGAGATGTCTCCTTTGATGAGGACCGAACCTTTGACCCATATGAGCCAATCCACCTAATTTCTGACAAACTTATTGACTCTATCGAAGAGGTGGAAGGGATTGATAACCTGGATATGCCGCAGCCAGAGAATATTGATAGAGTAGCCATTGAAGAAGGTGATGATATTTTCAACATAATGGAAAGGGTGAGAAGAAGAGAAGATGAAGTTGGAACTCAGAGAAAACCGAGTGAATTGCAACCCACATTCACACCTGAGGCAACACCTCCAGCACTATCTCAACCTCAACCCATTGCTACGTCAATATCTCCCACAGGCGAGCATCCTATCTAAAATGATAGCCAAAGGCACATACCTCCCCTGGGAAATGATAACCAACGGCAAGTCCTTTCTCCCGAATCCATACAAGCACCCGAGCTTGACGAACCGATGGTTGATATACCTCTGATAAATGAAGCCGAAGGAACTCATGGTCAAAACCGGCATATGCCTCCTTCTCGACAAATGGAGGGGCCTTCCATCAATGATATATCTCAACGATGGGATATTTCAAGAACTCCCCAATATACCCGTCATACCCGTGGAAACTCTACCGATCAATCCTCTGACCCAAATAAATACCCACGGTGGGAATATGACAATGATATCGCCGATCAACAACAACGTCGAATTCAAGCTAATGAGCAACGTCTTCAACTGCTTGATAAACCACCTCAAAACCAACGCCGCGAAATGAGAAATTCCGAATGAGACAGACATTCCGTTAATTGGAAGGGTTTTTGGAGTAAGTGCCCACTTTGAGTACTTGAAGACCTAACTTTCGGATAAAAAAAGGGTCTATTCTGTCCTCATTTAGGCACGAGTGATTCTACGCGAATTGTGAGTGCCCAATAACAAAGCGTCTTTATCGTCGGCTTTTGGGCAGAGTATAGTCTGGTGGGTGAGCGGCTATATAGCCGGAAAGTCGATATCGCGAGTGATCGTATAACCGGCTGCAAAGATACCTCGTATCTCGTAGGAAAGTGTTCTCTTGGTGGATCTCCGCCGTAGGCGATAAAGGCCTCTGGTCACTCTACCGCATTTTATTTTATTCATATATCGTAATTGCCATAATCAACCAAGTAATATCCCGTTGGATGCTGCACCATTTCTCGACCTGGTCGACATACCGTTCGAGACAGGCGGGTAATTGTTCAAGGTAGGTTAGGTAACGTTACCAATCTTAGACGACGAAGACGAGGCCAATCGACATCTTGGGAATTCGCCTTCCGAGGGATCCACTCGCCTGCTTCTCCAGGTATCGAGGGCGAAACGAGAGCCGACTGTCCCTAATCACACAAACCAATCGAGGGTGCTGTTGCTAGCCAGTCCACAGAATGCGAAAATGCCAGATACCAGCGGCAGCACCAAGCAGCCGGCCCGGCCGCGTATCCGAGCGGCAAAGGCATGTAAGCGGTGTAATCAGAAACGCATCAAGTGCGATGCCATCAACCGCATGCCCTGCACCAACTGTGCACAAGATGGCAACGCCGAATGTGCTCTCCGGGAGTCGAAACGTGGGACCTATATCCGCAAACTTCGTGATCCGAACCCCTCGGTTGACTACCTCGAAACGGGGAGCGCTGAAAATGACCCCAGGCACATAGCCAGCGGGCTTTCAAGTGCCCTGCAATGTACCGAAAGTATTAGTCCACTGTTCTTGCATGGGCCAGGACCCAGCGCGGGCGTCATCGCCGGGGCTGCACCTCCCGATCCAAATCCTGCCCTCAGTTGTACCGCAGAAGCTCAACTCGTTGCCCATAACTCTTCAAACACGGATTCTGTCGGTTACGATAACAGCATGTCAGGAGAAGAAACAGCGCTAGACCCACCTCCAACAGAGCAATTAAATACGAACAGAGCACCATTTCCACGCGAGGACCCTATAGCGAGTCCCTCGCTATCGGAACGACCCCAAGAGCTTGCCGATGGAACGTCGTCGTATCGAGACCTTTCCTGGTCCACCATGTTCGACTATTTTCTCAATAGTCGGAAGAATGGTAGAGAGTTCATTGACAAGTGCTCAATCACATATCTGGGAGAATCTTTCCCCTTGTCAATCGTTTTAGGAGACGTTAACGAGAGCGGTCGGCAGAAGTTACCATCCAGGACCACCTTTTCCCGAAATAGAAAGTGAGAAAGATGCTACGTCTCCTGCCCAACCGACACATCTCATGCCTGAGGACATTCAGCATCTGCACGCAAAGGGTGTTTTCGAGTTTCTGGAGAAATCACATCTCGACACCCTGATTTCAGTCTTTTTGGAACGCGTTTATCCCTTGTACCCAACTGTGAGCCGGCAGGAACTGATACAGCAACACAATAAGGGGGAGATCCCTTTAATTCTTCTACATTCAATTAGCTTTATAGCGGTGACCTTTTGCCCGCTTTCGGTTTTACATCTCGTGGGCTTTTCTCCCGTCGTGATGCTCGAGCCCACTTTTACAAGAAGGTTAAAGCCTTGTTTGATTCTGGATATGAAATGAACAAGATAGTCATTCTTCAGAGCGCCATTCTCATGTCGTTTTGGGGTGGGGGGCCCAAATAATTATTGGAACTTTTATTCTTGAGTAAGCACAGCGGTTACCATTGCCGAGGCTGTTGGCATGCACCGGTCCATCGCGACAACAAACATGCAAGCCCAGGATAAAAGCTTACTTCGGAGACTGTGGTGGATACTGGTAGTGCGAGACAGCGTCTGTAGCGCCTTGGTTGGCCGTCCATTCCGCATCGACATGGAGCAGTCTGACACGGAGATGCTGACCCTTGGAGATTTTGCGGATGACGTTGAAAATTCGTGTCACCAGAAATATGCTCTCTATCAGATTAATATCGCCAAGCTTTCACTCGTTCTGAGCGATATAGTTATGAGCCGGTTTTATCCAGGGAAACCGCCCATCCCATCCGAACAACTGCACGAAAAGCTTAGCCACTGGAAGCAGGCACTCCCTCGTACATTGGATTGGTGAGAGGAGACAGCGGATTATCAAAACCCATTCTCCGTATCTCTTTTTGTTCAATACGATCACCATCTCATCTTGATCTATATCAGCCACATACCCAATGAAAATATCTGCCGCCGCATGGAGCGTGAAAGGGAGGAAATCGCCAGCTCTGCCGCGCAGAACATTGCCGCAGCCGCGTGTACAGTTGTGACTAAGTCTTCCTTTCTGCTGGTGCCCCATGAGATGTTTCACGGCATCTTCCTGGCACAGGCTGTTTTCTACACGAAACTCAGAAGCTCCAATCAGTTAGTGGCACAGCTTGGTCGGTCTGCCCTTAATAATTGCCAGATGGTGCTCCATGCGATATGTGAGTGCTGGGATCCGGGACCATGGATAATGCAATTGTTTGAGGGCTTATCTTCCAGGTGCCTGGAAAGACGAGCAAACAGTGGGGATCAGAGCAGCCATGCCGGGGTAGCTGTTGATCCACCTGGGTTCAGCGGTGTTATGGGATCAACTCCCGAGGCAGGAGTTTTCGACAGCCTCCTGAGGGATGATTTATGGAAGAGCAATCCAATGCTATCGTCTCTATTCGACATGCCTCCGGACTTATTCTTGCCGGGATAGTTATTGTTCGGACCTCCAACTCAACTGTGTCACCGAAACTTTCCAAATGATGGATGCCGGATATATGTATCGTGAGGCGTCCTTGGTGTTTCCATCGTTAACTTCTTGGGTCTTTCCTGAGCCTGGCGCTTTATTCTCCGTGGGCTTCCTCCATCTGCATACTCACTGGCCATTCCTCATCCAATGTTTAAACCATGCTTTTCGAAAACGAACATATGTAACTTGATAATTCGGCAAGCCCTTTTTCAGGGCCTACTGTGGTGGTTCTATTTAATCCAAGCGCCTGGAACATAATATCATATATCAATGATGCGAGTATCTGAGAACAGTTACCGAGCCTCGGTATTAATGGTCCCAATCCTCGAAGCATCTGTTAGGATCTCAGTTCTGAAAAATTGGACAAGTCAGCTTAGCAGACAATCCGTGAAACGCCGACTATTATACTAAAAGCCTCGCATTATTGCCCCTCCTCCTCATTCCAGAATACTTAAAAAAAAAAATCTGCTATATAGCCTCGTGCAATTGGTCCTACATTCAGGGGAATATAGTGTGGGAGTTGAAGGACCAATTGCATGAGGTTATAGCAGAACAAAACAACAAATAACGTAATCCACAAGCGAGCGGCGCGCCCAAGCGAGCGGCGCACCTCCCCGAGTATACTCAACAACATACTCAATT
>JAOYNJ010001462.1:0-29646 GCA_025770055.1 Hippocampus barbouri
TCGTGTTATTATATCTGCGGGACATATGTGTCGGAACGCACTGGTCGCATGGTATGGAGGTTCGCTGGTCCGTTTGCCCCGAGGGACGATGATGTCTACAAATATGCAGTCATCAGGATTGCGATATCCGAGGTGGTGTCTCTTCATGACAGTCTGGATGAAGCATCTGATGCCAAGTCAGTGCTGGATGCCCTAGAAGAACTTTGAGGAACCAAACATGCATTCGCCGTTCGACCTGCCCCCACACGAGAGTTTTGTCGTGTTCGATGGTGGAGTTCCTTACCGCCTACAGCACCTCCATACGATTGATACTTACTTCATGAGGGCCAATGCAAAGAGACTCATCGAGGATCTGCCGCCTTCGCTCGCTCCTTCCATCCAGCGTTGGGTGACCATGACGGATACCAATTACCTGAGTATTCCAATTATGTCGCGTTGGGTCATAATCCCAGAGATCGAGACTCGTGTTTCCATGACGTGGGATGACAATCCCACCCATGATGCACTCATCACCGGAAGGGTCACTGAGGACTCTCGTGTGACTGGATGGTCTGTCTCATTCCCCGCCGATGATCGACATGATAAGGATGCCGTCATTTTTGAACTCAATAATCTCGATGCCGCAATCGAAGAATGTTCACTGTTGAACGCCATGGAGGATATGTGATGGCCAAAAAACCGATCCCGAGGCCACCGAGCACGTTTCAGATGCAACTCGCTGCACAAATCAATACCGGCCTCCCGTTTGCCTATTTCTTTTCCTACGGGTCTTCCAACGAGATCGAAGACCTTATCATGAGTGGCGAATTGACATTAGAAGACATCCAGTTTATAGTTGATGCAGTCAAACTGGAAAGTGCACCACGTATGTACGCAGTGTCCGACGGTTACAGACATGCATGGGCAGTCGAGGAAAGCTCAAGATCAAGAGACATACCAGACATGTTCAGCATAGTGTATAAACTTCCCAGAATGAAAACGGCCTCGGCATGTATCGACTCTGGGCGATGTAGAGTGTTTCATTCCGCCCTTGATGCTCTTGAAGAATTGCGCATCATCGTTGCAGCCCAACAACTGTGAGAGGTGTTTATGAAGACTGTATCTGATCTCACGCATGCGGATCTCTTGATCGGACCCGTCAGAGAGACGACACCCATCATCTGGAGGGAGATCAACACGTCGGATGAGAACGTCCCGCCAGATTTCACATCTCAACGAATCAACAATCTGTGTGGTCTCATAGTCAGCTTTTCCGAGTTTGATCCGCACGTAGTCAAGTTCTGTGTGTCGACATTCTCGAATCGACCGGACCGCTACACGCGTCTGTTGGAATACGACAGGGGGTGGCTCGACAACACCTATCTCCCGCTCCCAGTGCATGACGAGAGTGAAGGGAAGTTCGGTTGGACTGTCACCACTGCCTCCGACTGGAACTCCGCCGACATGCCCGCATTGCGGTTGATGGACTTTGATGAGGCTGCCAATCTCGCAGACGAGAGAAATGCACTGGAGCGATTATGATCTCGACACGAAGAGTTCCGGAACGGTTCCCAACCAGCTCCCTCAGTTTCCTGCCATTGACGGGCAGGTTAGTTTTCGACATGTTGGCTGAATGCATTGGGCCTGATCATCCGGCGATTCTGGGGGAGCACTCGTATTTCTCCGATTCGGTTGTAGGACACCGGATAACGGTTCTGTGTGATTTCTCTACCACGGCGATGGCGGCGATCTTTTCCGAAGCCCTAACATATCCGGATGAAGTACTGCGACTTCTCCGCGACACTTATCTCGAGCACAAGTGGGAAAGACCTGACGGGGTCGAGTATATCGGTCATCATCAAGGATGTCAGATGTCTCGATCCAACATGACCAACGCTGGGACACAGTTTGACGACGTCGAGAACTGCACATGCGGGGGTTGCTGGACTGTCTCCAATGCGCCGAGAATGAACTTGCGTGAGGCTCTCAAAAACGTCACACTCATCCAAGCAGTCAACTCCCTGTAACGAAAGGAACCATCACATGAAGAACGCTTTCCCTGCATCCGAACTGAAGAACCTGTTTGACTATGATCCGGCCACTGGCGTTGCGACATGGAAGACCAGAGACGAAACATCGCCATATTGGACCCAGAGAGCCGCCAGACGCTTCAATACACGTCATGCAGGCACACAGGCGGGCCGTGTTGCAAAGTCCAACACGGACGCTCCTTTGCTGCTTGTGGCACTTCCTGACGGAAAGGTCTACCCTCTTCACCGTGTGATCTACACAGTGGTGAAGGGAGAATGGCCCGACGGAAAGATCTGCCACAAGAACGATGATCGAACTGATAACCGCTGGGAGAATCTCATGCTGGCGACACAGGGAGATCTCAACCATCGCGCCAAACTGAGAACCGACAACAGCACAGGTATCAGAGGCGTAAGTTGGATCGAAAGTCGCGGGTACTATGAAGTCCGAACGACTCATGAAGGACGCTCAAAGACTGCAACAACCGACAGTCTTGAAGAGGCAATCAAGATCAAGAATCAACAACTGAAACTGTTCGGGTTCGACCCGATCAAGGAGAAATGACATGGACCTCAATGTGGTGGTGTTCTTGACACTCTGGGTCATCTGTGGCGGGATAACCGCCATGTGCATCGCATTCTGGGTGGAGAATGATGGGTCACACCGGTTTCATACCAACCGGTTGAAGGTGTTTTATTCGATACTGTGCCCTCCTGTGGGGGTGTTCCTCTTGATCATCAAGCTATGGGTCAAGGTGTTCGTTAAGTCAGACCAGCGGAGGACTCAATGATGGGTGACATTCCATGGGTATTCATAATCGGCTTTGGTGCGGTATCGGCCATCTACATTGAGATTCTATATCTGACCGACCCAAAGGCATACAGTCGAACGCGGGTCCGAATCATTCAGTTCGTCATCTGTCCACCTGCGGGTCTCCTGTTTCTGGCCCGTTGGTGGTGGGTCAAGACATTCAAGACACATGAGAACAGTGATGTCTCTCCTGCGGTGCGACGAATGACCGACGGGTTCAAGGAGGAAGGAAGGTGGATTGAGTTCTATCCGACGGGAGTGTCAAACACCGCGTTTATTCGACGGGCGATGGACACTGCATATCCACCGCCGTTATCCCATGAGGAACGTCACCCATGGCATGAACCTCATATCCTCGATACCCGAACCAACGTCATTGTTCGCGTTGGAGGGGATGTCGAAGTGCTGGACCATGAAGGGGTTCTCACCACGTCAGAGAAACAACTGATCAAGACGAGTTGGTATCGAGTCAAACGACAACGAGAGGAGAAAGTACGGAATGAACTACGTAAGACGTTTGAACGACTATTTTAACCGAAAGCTCAGAGTCCCGAGACAGATAACCGTCGGAGGAGCCGGTGTCGGAAGACTCACCAAGAAAGGAATCAAAGAACGGTGGGCACACCATGTGAAACGTGCCCAAGAATCCAAGAAACGCATAAGAGGAGAATGACAGAATGGCTAAAATACCCACATTCCCTGCTGGGGATCTGAAAGACATCATCGACTATGACCCCGACACTGGGGTGGTAACATGGAAGAAACGCGAGACAGGATCACCCCACTGGAAGGACACATCAGTCAAACGATTCAATATGGTGACAGCCGGTAAACAGGCAGGAACCGTGAAGAAGGCCAAGAATGGCACTGTGCAGATGAACATCAAGCTACCGGACGGGAAGTCCTATCTTCTCCATCGTGTCATATGGGCACTGATGGCCGGAGAGTGGCCAGAGGGAATGGTGAGTCATAAGGATGGTGATCGTACCAACAATACCCTTGAGAACCTTCAGGAGGCCACACAGGGCGATCTGAATCGTAATGGTGCTGTCAGGTCAGACAACACATCTGGCATCAAGGGAGTAAGCTGGATCGAGAGCCGTGGGTATTACAAGGTCAGAACCGAGTATAACGGTGAGGTCCGGACGAAGAATGTGAAGACACTGGAAGAGGCCAAGCGCGTCAAGGAAGAACAGCTCCTTGAAATCGGTCCGACCAGCGGGTAGGATGGTTAGTCCTAAGAGAGGAAAGTGAACCAACAGCCAACAAAAGGAGACATATCATGGCTAAAGAACGAATCGAAGTACCCGTCGAGCAGATCAGAGAACTTCTGGACTATAACCCTGAGACGGGTGATCTGATCTGGAAGAATCGAAAGACGATCAGTGAGCACTGGACAGTCAATGGTGCCAATCAGTTCAACCGGCGATATGCAGGGACGGTGGCGGGTGGTAAGCGCAAGGTGAAGAACCGTGATTACTATCGGATCGAGGTCCGTCTCCCGATGGTCAAAAGTAAGGTGCTGGCTCATCGTCTCGCATGGGTTCTGATGACCGGTGAGTGGCCACCTGAATTGATTGATCATATCGATCAGGATCCCACCAACAACCGGTGGGACAAGCTCCAGCTCGCCAGCTATGCCGACAATCAGAAGAACGTCCGGCTGAGGTCTGATAATGCGATTGGGCTGAGTGGTGTCACATGGCATGAAAAGAATCGAAAGTTCGTGGCACAGACCAACGTGAATGGGGTTCCATACGTAGAACGATATGACACCCTTCTGGATGCCGCTGCTGCTAGATTCAGGCAGCTGAGAGAGCACGGGTTCAACCCACTTCATGGGAGAAAGAAGTAACACCAACAGAGGATCCCAATCGAGAGGTTGGGATCCTTTCTCATGTGTGGTACGATGATAAATGGTTAGTCCTAAGAGGAGAAAACAAACATGAGTGAACGATATCCAGATTTCGATGACCCAGAACGCCCGAACAGTGTGTGGAACTGGACCAAGGGTGAAGACGGTAAGTGGCGGTATGAGAAGAAGTGGCTCAGTAATCTCACGGGAGGTGATACTGACAGCTGTTTTATTAACCTTGTTCGTGTCTTCCCTGATGACTTCGAGGACAAGGACTTGGTCGTGGACGTCGCGGATGCCATCGGTCAGGAAGTCAATGCTCTCTTCCCTGAGTATGTCAGGTTTGCATTCAACGCCCCGAAGGAACGTGACCAGATCATCCAGACTGACCGAGAGGTTGTGTCAGACAGATCATTGTTCTTGTCCAAGAAACGCTATGTCATGCATGTGATCAACAATGAGGGGGATCCGTGTGATAAGCTGAAGAGCACCGGTGTCGAACTCAAGAAGTCGGACGTCCCCAAGGCGGTGAAAGATCTCCTCCTTGATCTGGTCAAGTCTGCACTGAATGGTGCTGACCGAGAGGAACTTCGTCAGGAGACCCAGAAGATGAGGAAACGGTATCTCGAGTATAGCATCCGAGACACTGCCAGACCTATCTCCTGTAAGGGTCTGAAGAAGTATGAGGACGCACTTGCGATGGGGAAGGTGAAGAACATCCCATATCAGGTGAAGGCAGCCATGCTCTACAACTCAATGTGTGGACCCATGGACAAGAAGATCCGAGCAGGGGACAAGATCGGTGTGTTCAATATCAAACACCCGAAAGGGAAGTACATGGCATTCCCTATCGATATCAACAACCTACCGGCATTCATGGACACGATTGCGGTTGACGATAAGGCGATGTGGCAGGCCGCGAAGAAGAAGATCGATAGCTATATGTCGGCGATGGGCTGGGACACCACCTCGATGAAGCGGCAGACGGCCAAGGAACTCTTCCAGATCGGGTAGTAAATAGTGGCGTGAAACACAAGGAGTGTCACCATGTCACACAACGTAAGCAATATCGAATATGACGAGTTCGACGTTACAATTCGATTCAAAGATGTCCGAAGCAAAGAATCCCTCATGATCGACCTAGAGTTGATGCTTGAAAGTCTCCATGAGGAAGGCGAGATCATTGTCGAAGAAGATATTTGACAATCGACTCATTCCCACCTATCATAGGCTCCGTAACCACTCACATGGCAACGGAGCCTTTTCATGTCAACTACCATCCTCTCCATCCTCAATTCTGTTCGTAATGCCAATGGTCCGACTGCAAAGATCGCGATCCTCAAAGAGCATGCCGAGAACGAACGCCTCATGCGCTTCCTCTCTGTGATTCATGACCCGTTCGTGCATCTCCACATTCGTTCCATCCCGCACCCGTCTGTCCTCGATGATGAGGTCGTGGACCGTATTACCAGCACCAACCCGTTTGATGACATCGGGGATGCCTCTGACGCCATCGCCGGTACCATCATCTCTCTGGGCATGCAGAAGGCCGACTATGGCATGGTCAAGTCCTCGATTGCGGCTCTGGGTCTGGCAGTGAAGACTCATGCGACCTCTGAGGAATATGCGTTACTTGAGCGTGCAATCGCGCGTGACCTCCTTATCGGTGCAACCACCTCAACCATCAACAAGGTATGGAAGGATCTGATCCCGACATTCAAGGTCATGAAAGCCTATGACGCCACCAACATCGACTCGATCAAGTATCCGGCTCGGGTAGAGATGAAGATGGACGGGTATCGTGGTGTCATCGAATGCACCCGAGACGGCGGTGTCAAGGTCCGTAGTTCCTCCGGTGCAGAACTGAAACAGACCGGTAACCTGATTCCTTCACTCGAGGAGTTCCGTTCTTACTATGCAAGTGAACTGTATGACGGCTTCACCCTCGATGGCGAGATCATCTTCCTTGATGAGCACGGTAAGCGTCTCCCCCGTGAGACCACCAACGGCCTCGCCAGCAAGGCACTGAAGGGTAACCTGACTGACGAAGAACAGGAACGCATGCGATTCTATGTATTCGACTGCCTCAGCAGCGCCAACCAGCTCCGCATCGGGGTCGATTCCACCCCGCTGAAGAAGCGCCTCGTGTATGCTGGTTTCTTCGAGAAGTGTGCGATCATTCCTGTTGATGGGATCATCGCCGAGTCGAAGGAAGAGGTTGATGACTACTTCAGCATCATGCGTCAGGAAGGGGAAGAGGGTGTGGTCATCAAGAACCTCGATTCCCTCTATGTGGCCAAGAAGTCCAAGGATTGGATCAAGGTGAAGATCCAGACTGACTGTGATCTGGTGATCACTGATGCACGCCTGATGAAAGGATCAGACAAGGACATTGGTTCCCTGACCATCGAAACTTCCGACGGCAAGTACAGTGGCTCAATCGGTTCTGGCCTGAATGAAGAGCAACGCGCCAAGATGTTTGAGCTTCACTCTCAGGGTGCACTTGTCGGGACTATCGTGGCGGTTCGATTCCACCGTCTGACAGCTGCCGGTAAGTTCTACCTCCCTCGCATCATCGAGGTGCGCACAGACAAGTTCGAGGCCGACTCCTCTGAGAAGGTTGACGAACTGATTCTCCTCGGGTAACCTATCATCTCATCAGGGCCACTCTTCTCGGGTGGCCTCCAATCTCAGGAGTGTGACAATGCAATTACCGAAGCCGAATGTCCCGTACCGCATCAAGCCGTCCGCCGCTTCATATCGATTCATCATCGCCCTCGTGTTCCTGATCATATTCATGGCATCGGGATGGGTCATTGCCCTGTTCGTCGCAGGGTTCTGCTCTGGTATGGCATTCATCCTGAAGGCATGGTCACTCGAATTCGACATCATTCTGGTTCGAAGAGACAAGGAGGATGAATGATGGCTCACCCATATGTGATTCAGATGAAACGAGAGGTCGGAGAGTACTACCCGAGCTGCTTATTCTGGTCGGTCGGGGTTGCATCCTGCATTGCCATCATCGGTTTCACGGGGTGGGGATATCTCTTTCTGCCTCCCCTATCTCTTCTGGTAGTCTGTGTTGCGTCCCTGATCCATGCTCATCTGTCTCGTCTGAGAACACGGGAACTGTTGAACACATCATTCAACGACATCCCCAATCTCATGGGAGACCTCTCGATGCTTCATCCCCGAGAGCTTCAACCATGTGGCGCACTGCTTGAGTGGTCCTCAGATGGTGTCCTACAGTCGGTTTCTGACTTCGATGGCTACATCACACGCGGTGTTGACTTCACATGTGACACTATGCATGATATGCACCATGCTGATGTGGTCAGGATTTCCTGCACAGACGCAATGCGGTCGGATGTGGTATGGCAGGAGCAAACAGGGTCACGGCGCTGGCTGGCTTTCCTGAATAACATCTTCATCAACAGGACGTCTGACACGGTGAAGTGTTTGAGGGTATTCCCACCGACCAGTGGGGGTATCTGCCCGAGGGTCGAGGTCGAGATCCTGAAGATGGAGCTGGATGCATTCGGACGCCGTGTCACCGAGGCATACCCACACATGCGGGAAGTCACTGCACTGCAGGAGTTATGATATGAACAGAGGTTTCATATGGGCATTGAAGAATCTCGGCACCATGAAAGACGCAGGGCTGATGGGGCTGTTTGTCAAACACATTGCGTATGCTGTGGTGTGGCTACTGATCGTCTTTGTCTCTCTGGGTGGGTTCATATGGGCACTGATGAACAATTATGCGTTCTGGATACCATTGGCATTCGGAGCGTTCTTGGCGGCGATCCCTGCCCTGACCTTCTGGTCATCCGCAAATCTGGGCTTGTTCATAGGTGATATCGGTGAACTGGGCGACATCGAACGTGGAGTCAAAACACTCAAAGAGGGCATCCCGACTCTCTTGATGGCGAAGATTAACCCAGATGACATCTTCCACCAGAACGATATCACGATACATCCAGTTGATGGATTCGCGACGATCCGATGCACCATTGTCGGCCCTACCGGTAACATGCAGACCATGACGGCCCTTGTTGCATATGTCGGCATACCATCCGTTCATGATCACCGTGCCCGCGCTTACTTCGGGATCCGTGGGAAGTGCCGATTCGGACACAGTTTGCCGCATTACACCAATCCGGTGATATATCACCGATTCTACCGACCCCAGATAGAAAGGCTGCTTGATTTCTTTCTGACATCTGATAGGCTTGATGATGTCCGAATGAACACAGCCCTCCATGAACTATAGGAGACACCATGATCGAATCACTCATCTCGCATGCCAGTGACGCAATTGCCGCTTGGTCTGCATTCATCAACGAAGCCACTCATGGGAATGAATTCCTCGCGGGGATCCTCGGGGGTGGCGCTATCACGTGGGCGGGTTATGCAGCTCGCTCCATCCCAGCCAAAGTGCTTGCAAAGATCAAGCATATGACCACCACCACTCTGACTCTGAACAATGCAGGATACGAGCAGCAGGAGAACTACAATCGTTTCCTCGCGTGGGCTGAGGAACACACTGTGAAGTGGCTCTCTCGTTCCAAATCGGTGAACCCGTCCCGAACCTATGATCGCAATCTGTCTCGGTTTGTGGAGAACGTCACAGTCTCCCTTGGCTATGGTAACCATATTGCGTTCTGGGAAGGACGTCCGGTTTGGATCCGCATGGACAAGCTGGACTCGTCCGGTTCTGAGCGCCAGAAGGAAGAGATCACCGTGACAATGCTCGGACGCCGTCACGCGATCTTCACCGAGCTGTTCGATTCAATCACTCCGAATGACGAAGGGAATGACAAGATCTCGGTCTACAAGATGGACATGCACGGGGAATGGGAGCGCAGCAAGCGTATCACCCGTCGTCCCCTTGAGTCTGTCGCCATGCCGGTCGCCATGCGTGAGGAGATCACCTCATGCATTGATCACTTCAAGAACCAGCGCGGGTGGTACTACGACAACAGTCTGGCATACAAACTGGCGTTCATCTTGCATGGGCAGCCCGGCACCGGTAAAACATCGTTGATTCGTGCACTGGCATCTCACTACAACATGAACCTGTGCACTGTCTCACTGGCTACTCTATCTGACAAGACATTCGAGGCAGCACTGGATAGTGTCCCGACCAATTCAGTTGTTGTGATTGAAGACTTCGATTCTTCCAAGGCGTTTCATGATCGAAATGCTGGGGGTGGTGAAGAGGTCAACGTCAGTGGTGGAGACGCATTGATGAACTTCTCTCCGCTGACCATCAGTGGTGTGTTGAACGTGCTTGATGGCGTTGTTCCTCTGGACAACTGTATCCTGTTCTTCACTACGAACCATCTCGAGATGATTGATCCGGCTGTCACCCGTAAGGGGCGTATTGATCGAATCGTTGAGGTAGGAGATCTCAGCGGTGAGGACATCCGCCGTTATAGTGAGCGTGTCTTCCCTGAGTTCGACTTCTCCTCTACCGAGTTCATCGGTGGGCGTGGGTGCTTCTTGAACGAGGCATTGCTCTACGGGAAGGACGATGCTAGTCTGTACCTAGAATCTCTCAAGTCAAACAACATCATCAAGTGAGGGTAAAACAATGAACATATTCACAACATGGCGAGTCATGCGAGATGTCCACCGACTCAAGATCCCGTACCTCCGAGACACTGACTTTGAGGAACTGGTCGATGTGGGGCTGTACTACGGACGCCAAGTCATGTTCTGCATCTTCTCGGTGTTGATAATGACCGTGTGCGGTCTCACCTTGACTGGACTGATCATGTTCGTGCCGGAAGGAGGCGCACTGCAGGTCATCGGTGCGTTCATCGGAGTCGCCGCTGTGATTCTGTTTCTTCTCGGTGCATTGGTATTGAGTGTCACTCTCGGTGAGTTCCGTACGAAAGAGGAGTCAAACAAACAGATACGGATGACAGATGAGCGCATTCGTTCGATGTTGCACTGGTTAATGACCACCCCTGCAGAGAAAATCAAGTCATGTATCGATGTTGACGGAGTGACGTTCACTTCCCTCACCATCAATCGCACCGGAGAAGATTCCGAGGTGATGCACATCCCAGTTGAAGGGACTATCACGTTCGATGGGAGATGGACACTTCGCATGTCGAAGTCACGAGGAAGCAAGGATCCGCTCGATCTGCTTGAATTCATTGACAGGGGTGGCGCAAAGGCATTCATCGGGATAGGTGATAAGGGGTTCCGTCAACCAGTCATGTCGATGTCGGTCGGCTCTGAAACGGTGAAGCCACGGAACTCACTGTCCACTGAGATCAGTATGGAAGAGCAAGTATCGACATCCGTCATGGGAACATGGGGTGCCAGAACCAAGATGGATAAAATGTCGATTGAAAACTCTCTCAACGTCGGCTATATTCTCATCACATGGGTGCTTGCATCCAAGATCGACTTCTCTGAAGAAATAGCACTGGAGCAACTATGAAAGCCACAATGAACACCATCAAGATGTTCTGTCTGGGTGTTGGGGTGTCCGTCCGCGCAATGCGGTTCAAACGATCACCACTCGGGCTGAGTAATGAATGGCATTGGGACCATCGCATGCAGACGTTGAAGGCATTTCCGATGATCCCGATGCTCGTCCTCGGAACTGTCCTGACTGGGCTGGGGGTGTGGATCGGATGGGGGAATTGGCCGAGCAACGACAGTGGGTCGGTGGTGCCCGAGTTGGCCATCCTTGGCTCCCTCATCGGCGGGATTGGCATCGGGGTCGTACTGTTTGGATTCAAACATGCACACCCGAGCAACCGGACCGACGAGGCGGCAGCGGTCATCTACTCCATGTGGAGATCCCGCAAGAAGAGAGAAATCATGGTCACTGACATCAGGACGGCCAAGGTGAAGGTCAACAATGAGACACGCACCATCATCTCTCGAGTTAATCTCGATGACGGCATCCGGACCGTTTCGTTTCTCCTCGAGGTGGATAAGATCATCACTGATCAGATAGATGGTCACCATCCGGTCTCCGGTCCGATTGACTTCAGGCTCTACAGCAAACACTTGCCGAAGTCGATAGGTGGTGATATCGTCTACAAAGGCCAGTCATACGATGGCGTGATCCGGAATGACAGTCTGTCCGTCCGCACCAATGCGTCTCTCTATGGCGAAGCCTTCCCCATGGGAAACCAGATAGAACCTTGGTTCAAACACACCAGTACGTCACGTTGCATCGCGATTCACTCAATGATCTCTGACATGGTGTCAGAGGAACACATCGCCCTCTCACGGCTCTGAGGTTTGAAATGAACTACATCGTCCATGTTGTTTACAACATCCTTCTCGGATTCCATGCCCACTTCATCCGGATGTCTCCGACACTGGTTGCTCGCCGACGGTGGAAAGATGCAAAGCGTGCGCGAATCTACCAGAAACGTCTCCCGTTCGTTCTGCTGATTCTGGCCTCCTTGTTTGGCTCCATGCTTGCCATCGCGCACGGAATCAATGCTGGGGTACTTATGGAATCAGATGATCGCCCTCTGGGAGTCGCGGTGGTGGGGTTCAGTCTGGCGGCCCTCGGTATCATCTTCATGGGATTGGTGCTTATGAGGACTCTGATGGAGTACACCTCACTATCCAGACTTGAAGTCATTGCATATCGTCTGTACCTGATGCGGAACTCGAAGAAGTTCGAAGTGACCCGTCTTGAGACAACCGACCTTCAGATGGGAGACAAGCCAGTCCATCTGATTTCGAGCGCAACCATTGAGTGTGGGTCACTTCAACTGTCATTCAATTGTAACATCGAACGATTGATCGCTTCTCAAGTCGAGGACTACGGATCTGCATCGTCAACAAAGGTTCAGATGGTCGCACGAAACCCCAAGGCCAACGCCGTCAATGACCATCAGTTCCATGGGATTGTCCGTGTGGGTGGTCTGCGATTTGAACTGCCAGATGAAGATGTGACCAAATCGAGTGTACTCGCTGAAATCTCGTTCCGAGTAGCATTTGATGCAGATGAACTCAGAGCCGCGTCCATCTGGGGATCGAGTGCTGCAGCTTCTGTTGAGTTGATTCATGCCCTCATCACTGATATGGTGTCCCAAGAACGCATCGCAATCGAGAAAATCTGAGGAGACAACATGATCCTTCGCGACCTGACGGATGAAGACCATGTCACGATCCAGTTGCATCGCCGGTGGAGAAGAAAGCTGGCAGCAGTGATTCCCACACTGCTCATAATCACATTCCTTCCGTTGTTGATCGTGATAGACGGATTCTCCATATCGGAGCGGGTGCGGTTGTTGGCTCTCGGTGCTCTCGCCCTGATTGCACTGGTAATCACCATTATCACCTGCACCGTGAAGGGTCATCGTCTCGAGTGTATACCCAGAATGAAAGCAACCCAGATTGGGACAGTGGTTCTTTCAATCGGTGCGATCATCGTTGTGATATCGTTCCTCATGGCTGGTGAGATGTCGAGGGGCGATAGTTTTCTCCCTGTCATGATTCACCTGTTCTTGATACCCGTCTCATTGCTCGCCGATGATCTGAATGGTGTGACATCCGACATCAGTGTCGGGGTGAAGCGTATTCTCGACGATCCCAGTGTGCTGAGGAATAATACGACGGTTCACGAGGTCGGCTTCTTGGAGGTCAATGGTAAGAAACAGCTGATGCCGACCAAGATCACCTATCAGGTACCATTCGGCAGCACTCACCTCATTGAGATCGAAAGTCACTTCATGTTCCTCGATGTCGATCATGTCTCATACGAGTTCTTCACTCGGTCAGTGGCCGACATGGACGGAGTTGGGATGAATGGTCAGTATTTCTCCGGCCAGATCGAAATGAATGAATTTGTTCTTTGGTATGTCTACATGATGTGCTATGATTGGGTCAAAGACTCTCAGGAGTTCGAAGATCTGAAATTCCAACACGCTCTTGACAAAATGTGAGGTCACCATGGCGACAATCATCACGCCGATCCCCGACAATGGGGTTGTTGAAATGGATACGTTTGAATCAAACAAACCGACGTGGAACGACCCGTATTATCCGGAATGGCATGAAGGGGTGAAGTTCTTCTCTGATGGACTCTCGATTTGGCGGGGGTTCGTTGAGAATCCTGAGGGATACAGTGTCATTCCTCGGGCTTCTTACGGGGCCAACCTCCATATGGATGTGATCGTGATACCCGAGACACCCATGATGTCTCAGGTCAATGGCAGGGATGTCATGATGTCTGTCAAGACACGGGTGGTGTATGTCCCTAGTCGTACCGGACGAGTTCATATCAAGTGTCTGGCGGTTCATTGTCATGATCCGGATACATCCGAGCTATTGCCCCACTCAATCGAGATATCGTTCAACTCTGTCGTGGGTAGTCAGAGCGTCGTCGCCCGTGGTGCGAGTAGGTTTGGGAGAGGTGAGCATTCATTCTCCATCAACCCTAAAGCGTCGACCTATATCGATGTCAGGGTTGTCACCGGTACTACCGTCGGCCCGATGCATTTCATCGACATGATCAATGACTCAATCGCACTGGAGCAACTGTGATGTCGAACTATGATCGATTCATGAGACTACTGGCAGAAGACAAGCCCATCTTGATGGGTGACATCATCCTCGACACCCCGATTGAAAGGATCCTTCGGTACATCCTTGATGGAACTCCACATGGTGATCGAACCATCCAGATGGTTCCCTCCGTTGGATCCGCATGTGCGTATGAACTGGTGGACGACTGGGGTGTCACGGCTGAGGTGATTTTCGGGGATGAGATGTACGAGATGAAACGAGACACGATGTCCATTGCGTTGTTCACACCCCCATCGGAGGAACAATCACGAACCGATGATGCAGTACTGACCCGTCGCATTCTCCTTTCCTATGGTGTCCATTCCTTTGACAGGATAGTCGTCGAGGGGCATAGCAAGGAGGGCAGACATTATGTCACGGTGGCATCTCAGCGAGCAGTACAGCTCCTTGGGACATCATTCATCAACCACCCCGACGTTGAGATGTCGCTCGCCATGGAATCACTTTGAGTGTTGACAGGGTGTTCTGTCTGACGTATGATTCAATCAAACAACAGGAGAGAGCACCATGTTTGCAGAACTCGTAATGGCGGCACAACTTGAATGTATGACAGAAGCCCTCTACTTCGAAGCAAGGGGTGAGGGATTCTCTGGAATGGTGGCAGTGGCTGCAGTCATCTACAATCGCACCTTAGATCCGAGATGGCCAGACACCCCATGCCTCGTTGTGGAACAGCCTTTCCAGTTCTCATACCGCAACACTGAGATCGCCACAGGGCGTCTCAATATGCCGAACGAGAAGGCCCGTCGTGAAGCAGAAGCAGCCGCCTATGCGGTTCTCTCAACTGACGCTGGACCTCTGATGGGGAACGTGCTTTACTATCACGCAGACTACGTCACCCCCCAGTGGGACTACAGCAAGATCGAGATGGTTGGATCCGTCGGTGCCCATGAATTCTACCGAGACAGAGGATGAACGAATGAGAGACTTTGACAGCACGTCAGGCATTCAGTGAATACGTGCACATGTATATCGCACTGGAGGAGATATGACGCGCCTAGTCTGTGATCAGTCCATGACCAACTTCGTCGAGATATTACGGCACACTTCACCGATCAGCGGGATAGCTCTAAACCGAATCACTTGGGATGAACGCGAGGTGATGCGGCGGGATATCTCCGAGGGGAAGAATGGCTCACTTGAAAATGGGACGGGTGACCGTTTCATCGATGCCGATCTGGCTGGTGTGGTAGAAGACCTGCTTCATTTTCTCCACATGGTCGGGGTCCGTGATCGCCTCATGACAGAATATGTGTTGGTCGGGATCATCAGTGAGTATGGCGGGAATGGACTCAACGAGAGCATTTTGGTGTTCACTGGATGGGATGAGGGTGAGATCACACATACTTATGCCGTTTCCAGTGGGAAGCTGCACAAGATGATCGCAACGATGGGTTCAAAGGACCGCCCGAGTGATCCTTGCGTCCCAACGACACCACCAGAGCGATTCGTCGAGTGGTTCTCTGTATCAACTGCCATGGATCGCACAGTCAAAGATGCGATTCGCCTGAGTCTAGCCGTGGAGGAATTGTGATGCACGCCAATATCATAAAGCAGAAGGTCTATGAACTCATCGACGAGGCGGACAAGAAGGCATCTGTCTGGGTGCCGGTTCCTGAGATGTACGATGCATTCAAGGATCAGGCATCTGCCGTTTTTTCAGAAGGAAAGCACACCCGTGAGGACCACCTCATGGCGGATTTCTTGCTGGGGGAGTGTTCACTTGAAAACGAGTCCCCGAGGCGTGTCAACGATATATTGGGTCATGTCGGCTGGATGAAGACATCATATTACCCATCTGGGTTCGACTATGAGAAGTCGAGGATATTTGCCGTATTGACCGATGAAGGATATGATGACATCCCTGAACTGTCCGTGATCTGGCAGTCAGTCGACAGTGACGGAAATTTCACGTATGCGGCTGATGAGCTGAATGTCCTCCGAGGTATCAGGTTGCATGAGGAACTCATTCAACACATCACCTCGGCTGCTGAATTGAACAAAGGTGAGAAAATACCGGTATGGTTCTTCATTCCTGAAGACAAGGGCATCCAACTGAAGAATCAGATGACAGAAATCCACGACCTGACGACAGCCATAAGGGAACTCTGATATGTTCGATGAACGTCAACTCAATGAGATAACAGCGGATGCTATACTCGAGCATCATCTCAAATATGGTATCACCACGTGGGGGTTCTCGCTTAAGCCCCCGCAATGCGTTGTGGCTGAATTCGACAAGCGTTATGCGCACTGGAAGGAGTCTGGATTCTCATGTGACCTCCCCAGTGAGTTCGACCGAGTGATTGAGAATGGAACCCTCACAACAGGGGATTCAAATCAACCGACGAGCATCGCGAATATCGTGTATGGGTTCACTCCACCGCAACTACGTAAGATGAGAATCATTGCCCTTCTCAGTGACTTCGGATTTGACATCGCTGGGAAGAACGGTCGATATCCACTGAATGCGATGATCGCACATGGGGATTACTCTGATGATGAGGTTGTCCCGTCGATACTTCATGATCAATCAAACGAGTTCGATGATGATGGGTATAGGATAAGATCACAGCTCTCCTGTGCATATGGGGACGACATGTTGAGTTGGTCGGAGATGGTTGACCTGTTCCCTGATTTCGATCATAATGACCCCACACCTCTGATTCGGTTTCTCTCTAGGGAAGAATCGGATCACCTGATCAACTACCTGATGCTCACCGCTGCGATGGATGACTTATGAAAGCAAACCCAGACACCCAAGCGTTGATTGATTCTCTCAATATGCTCAATGAGAAGTATCTGATCTACAATTGGACTGATTCGGTGAAGACTCACATGGAATCTGCGCTGCATCGCCACACCAGTGATGGCATTCTGCGGACATTCTCAACCGTTCAGGGGATGTCTCTGTCTGATTTCCTCAACGTGAGCATCGATCCAGAGCGCCGTCCCAGTGTCAGAGTCGCTGAACCCGTATTGAACGCGATGCCCCATACGGATACCATCCGCAATATCGGCGTGTTCTGTGACTTCACACGGTCTAATTTCAATTACACAATGGTCAACGATGAAACTTGGGAAGTCTGTGTCATAAGCGCAGCGAGAACACAAAACAAGAAAACCGGCTCCATGGTGATCCATGAGGTATTCATCAGTCAAACCATATACGCGAATGTGGACTTCTTGGAGTCATTACGAGGAGGTGGAATCGATCTCGGTGAGGACCATATCGCACTCTACATGTTTACAGACAAAGAGACATCTGATATGGTGGGTAAACACTTCTCTGACATCAGAGCAATCAACGAACTGTAGGAGTCTGATATGTTCAGTACCGATAATATGCTGTCATCACCATGCATTCCTTTCATGGGGGAAGATGACTTTGATCAGGTCAAGTTTGACATATTCATTAACGATGTTATCACCGCGATACAGGGTGCATATCGACTATACCCATGGGTCTCCCACGACAGTACGGTTCGGCAACAGATCGAGCGCTATGCAACGTCTTGGTTGCAATCCAGCGGAAAGGAACGCTCAGCGCCTGACGGAGTCCCAGAGTTGCTCGAGTTCACCACCGAGCACACTCATAATGCAGTCGTCACTCGTGACGGGCGTGAATTTGCCCCGATGTTCATAATCAGTGACCGGATGGCAGTCCCTCCTTATGTCACTGAGTCAATATCTGAACCCAGCCATGACGCGGTCCTCCTCGGGGTGACCAATGATGGTAAGATCGTAGCTAGGTCGTTCATGGTAGACAGGGAGCGACTGAGTCAGATCAACATCGAGCGTTGGTCGGTTGATAACCCGATGTTGATCTGGCTGGGGGATGATGATAGGATCAACCTCATGGACAACCTCAAAACACAACACGCGTTGGAGCAATTATGAATCGTTACTTCGAGACTCCGTGTCTGGAGCCACTCAATGCGGATACGCTGACCCGAGCAGTGAGAGGTCGGCATGACATCTATAATGAGACGTTCTGTCGACACGCACATCGTATCCAAATCAGTGATATGTTCTCCGAGTGGGAGAAGAGTGAATTTCAGACGACCATCTACCCGCCACACGTCACTGGGACGGTGTTCGAGATGTTCGATGCTGTCATCGATGAAACACCGTACATCGGATCCCAACCTCCGACCAGCCCGCATCATGATGAGATCCTTCCGTATGCGATTGTGATTGATGCGTTTCATGACAGTTGCCATGGGCACTTCGACGCTCCGGATATGTTCCTGTTCTACCCCGTCGTCACCCGTGATGGACGGATGACGTGTGTCAGACAACTCGTCGTCGACGTCGAATTCAATACGATAGGACACGTCAGGCGTGTCATTGATCGGTTTACCACGAAAGACTTCGAGTCTGGTATCCTGTATCTCCTCGGGGAGAATGATGCCCGAAAGATCCACAACAATCTCCTTCAACACATCGCACTTGACTCTCTGTGAGGCCACCATGGAACTTATTAAACCGCAGCACTCACTCCAAATGGATGTCAATGATTGGCTGGGTAAGCCGTTTGGGATGGGAGGTGACCCAGTGGCTCTGGGACTGTACAAGAGCTTCAGAGACTCTCAACCCGTGAGAGAGGCATTCTCCCGTCGCATCGATGCGTGGGTGGGCAGTGCGGGGAAGAACCGTGCCGGTATGGAGGGCCGTTCGGATGCATTGGACATCATATCCGAGCACATACTGAACGGGGCGGAAGCGTTCTGGGGGCACCTAGAAGACGCCGTTCCGATCTGTGTGTTCATAGACTCAACGCTGGAGATGAACCTTCCGATCCCGAGTCTGATGGTGGCAATCGAGGTAAACGAGAGGACTATTTTCTGTGTGGACATGGGGATTCTTCCTGACACCGGATCTGACATCATCAAGGAGTTACATGCGACAGACAGAGACCCACTCGTCATATTCTTCGGTGAAGATGATCGTCAACGCCTATGGGAAGAGCTGACTCTCCGAGTCGCCATCGAGAACATATAACCGAAAGGAGAATATCATGAAAACCGTAATAAGCACACTGGACTGGTTCAAAACAACTGAAGAGGCGAATCCCGTCTCGTACTTCGTGGGGTGGATATTGCTAGGGCTTCTCGCTGGCATCCATCCCATCGCGTTGTTCCTCTTCCTCATTGTCGTTCTAGCCGAGGCGATCAATGCACATCGTGACGTGCCGGAATTCAAGCGGAAAGTCACTTCAGGTATGGCGCGAAACTGGAACGACCTTGATTCCCTGACAGAACTCCGTCGTATCTTGACGGCAAAGGTGATGATCAGCATGGTCTTTACTTTCCTGCTCGGATGGATCACAGTAGGGATTCTGACCACAGGTGGGAATGCATTGTTCGCGGTTGCTGTCCTTCTGGTGGCAATCAAGAACACTTCCCACGTCGTCCCTGCCGCCGAGGCATGGACAAAAATCAGCAATCGAATCAAAACTCTCAAAAAAGGAAACTGAAATGTCTTACATTGACAATATCGCTCGCCGTATGCCTCTGATCCCGCCCCACATCATCGGGTTCATGCCCATGGTCCTCCTTCTCCCGCTGGTCATCATGATGGGGATTGATGCATCCGCCATCCCCATGTTGATCGGGTTGGTGTTCGCCTGTGTTGCTGCCCTCGCCATCCCAGTGTTTGAGCGTCAGTACGGAGAGGGTGCATTCGCCAGAGCACTCAAGGTTCCACAGGGTGGATCGAAGTGGGACATCTGGATCATCATCGGCATGGTGCTGGCCTCGGTGGGCGCATTGAACATCGCCATCGCAATCATCAGCATGTTCGTACCGGAAATCGGATTCATGTCCATCCTGAGTGCACTTGTTGGTGGGGTGTGTGAAACCGCCATCGGACGTTCTCTCATCAACTCTGTCTCTTCCCACAAAGGAAACAATTTCCGACTATGAACACCTTCCCCCTCTTGAAACCACTCGAGGGGGTCTCTCGCAAGATCCATGGGGAGGATATGGGGAGTTACCTGACCGCAGGCATCTTCCTTGATGTGGTGGCCATGATTCTGACCGAGAGTCCCCTGTTATACGACGTGATGTTCTTCATTGCGTTCTCCAGCCTGATCGCTCTGGCTCTCAATCACATAGGTGCAGCCTATGTTGTGAGTGAGGACAACCAGCCCTTCGACACCAGCGAGCGTCATCTGTTCTGGACATCAGTTCAGTACTATGGCAACTGGGTCGGCATGATCATAGTGATCCTTGCACTCGGGAGTCCACTTGCTGTCAACCTGCAGATTGGATTGTTGTTCTGGGGGATAGCCGTTGTCCATGTCTCACTGTTCTTTCGATTGACATGTGAACTTGATCGGTTCACCGAAGAAAAGAAATGAAAAAGGGGAGCCAATTGGCTCCCCTTTCTTTGTGCTGATGGAATATCAGCCGATGTACACACCGTAGTAATCCACATCACCGCTCACACCGTTCAGGATGTCCTCTAGGAGGCGTTCTTTCTCCTGTTGGGCCTCAGCTATCAGTTGGTCACCACCGAGGCTCACAGAGCTTCCTGTGGGGTCTGGGATGCCACTGAACTTCCGGTATGCGGTACCAAGGATGATCTTGGCTTCTGCCAGTGCCCAGTCTTGGATCCAGATCATATCGCGGTACTCATCATCCGTCAGAGACGCATAGCACTCGATGAACCACTTCTCATCGACATACGGCTTCTGGTTGACCTTCAGTGTTGACCTGTGCTTGTCGTGCTGGAAGCTGACATCGAAGTTCATCAACCGTCGCCATGATTCCATCTTCCCGAGCAGGAGTTCATACGACAGCATGTCCCCGTCTGCAAACAGATCATAGAACCCACCACCATAACGCTCACCGAGGCCATCATTGAATCCATATCCACCCAGACCGAATGTGTTGATGGACGGGCGGATGATCTTGATGATCGTGTCAATCTCCCGAGGGATCATGAACGTCGTGGTCTCCTTGCTGGCAGAGAGACAGTAAAACACCTTTCTGCTGTTGTCCGGACCTTTCTGCTTGTACGTTCGTTTTGCTCTCTGGAAGGCGAGATGAATGTCATTGTCTGACAGTTCAACCTCCACCATGTTGTCACCCAGCATGGTGACGATCTCTTCTTTGAATTGCTCAAACTGCATTGGTTAGTCCTCTTTATCGAAAGTGAATGGCATATCAGGATTGTCCAAGAAAGAGGACTGCCAATCGTTGCGGGAATCAACAGGATCCTCAGGGGGAACGAACTCATCATCGATGATGGATTCATCCAGTCCCTCGAATGGCACTGCCGCTTCCTGATCCTCGTCAGCCATGACCATGATGTCACTCAGTGTGTCACTGTTGGATCGGTTGATCGGGATCTCACGAGTAGTGCGTGCATCACCGAGGGGAACAGCATGGATGACAAAGTAAAACTTCTCATAGGACGGCTTGTCATCGACGTCGGTGACCTCCCAGAAAGACTTCTTGCAGTCTCGCTCAAAGAAAGGAATCTCGAAGACATCCCCGACCACCATGTCCCTCCCGAGGCACTTGAAATCATCCATGTGAACACGGAAGGTCTGTTCTCCCTGCATCGGGTTGATCAGACCAAACCTTGAGAAGTCAAGTGCACTCTCTGGGAGGGAATCCATCCCAATGTTGATGTTGACAGGAGTGTCTGCGTATGCACGATCAGGGACTTCATAGAACACGGTGGACCCGATGTCATCGATGTCTGGGTTCTCGTTACTGCGGTCACCCAGATATGCATAGACGTTGGCGGTCTTGAATGACAATCCAAACATCTCCTTGGTGACCTTCCTCTGGAATGAACGAGTCTTCGGCCCGTACAATCCAATCTTGTTTCTCTGCTTCATTATAGGCTCCTACGGATTAACGGGATCTTCTTTGCGATCCTGTTTCTGGCGTTTCTCATCAGTCGCCTGTCTCGCTCTACCTTGTCTCTGATGCGCTTTCTTGGATCTGATCTTTCTCCTTGGATAGGGAGAATGTCAACCGGTTCGATGTCGTCCTGCTGGATATAGAGGGTGACAGGTACCTTCTTCCCGTTGATCATCCCCGTCCGAGATGGATCAGAGAATGAGGCATATCCGAGGTCCGACAGGATCGATGCCCATACAGAACTGTAAGCCGGTAGACTCACCAACTTGGCCAGATACTCGGTGATACGCCAGAAGATAGCGAAGGGAGACGTCATGGAGGAATCCGACATGATGGACTCAATGATCATGTCGACCACGTCAAGTTCGACGGTATCAATCTCTCGGATCTTCCCGATATCTCTCCTCAGGTCGTCGCTGGAATAGTGCTTGACGTCCTTGACCTGCTTTCCTGCGTTCGGTGACAGTCGGACGACGTTGGCATAGAACATGCCGGATCTGACTTTCTTCCCTACAACATCTCTGACATCGTATGCGATCAGACCATCAGGGCGATCCAGTTCTCCGTCATCAGGGGAGAATGAGAGTTCTCCGTCATCAGTGAAGGCGACATACATATCCAGACGCCCATAGTACATGATGCGAAGTTCGGTGACGTCCAGATGAGAAGACAGACCGAATGATCTTGCCTCCTCGATGAGGTCTTCGAATGATTTCATGATGGCTCCTTGGTTTGACTGTATTTAGTGCCCGAGGTAAATAGTGAACAAACAGAGAGGATTCAATCAATGAGCAACCTTTATCCGTACCGCTATGGTGCACAGTTCGAACGATTCCTGTCCCAGTTCGCCAGAGTCCTTTCGGGATTTCAGGTGAGGGACGGGGTGAAGCGAGATGGCGATGAACCAGCAAAAACCCGCAGAGTCCCCGTGGTATATGGTAGCATGTCCCGCGTGGTGGCTCAACTGCTGAACGACCGAGACTACCTGAGCAACCGCAGAGTTCCGATGATGGCATTCAATCTCGATTCACTTGAGATTGATCAGGAGGCGAAGAGGAATGTCTATCATGTTGATGAAGTGTCATATAAGAAAGCAGATGGAACACATGCGTCATATGGCAGAGCGATGGGTCCGGCATTCATCATGAATGTGTCAGTGTCCATATACGCCAGTTCAAACACTGAGCTGTTTTCAATCCTTGAACAGATCTTGTTGGTATTCAATCCTCGAGTCTCAATCCAGACTGATAATAGTGTCTTCAATCAGGATTACATCTCGGATATCACACTGGAGGGGATCAACAATGAAGTGTCCTATCCCCTTGGGACGGATCAAAGAGTTGTTGAACAAACATTGAACTTCTCACTCCCCGTTCGTCTCAGTTATCCGGTTGATCTCTCTTCCGGTATAATTGAAAGAATCCGAATGAGGATCTTCGATGACAGCACAGAATCACTTGATATGTTAGAAGAAATCATCATCCCAGAAGGAGCAAACTTCGATGACATCCCCGATTAAACCACTCACCACGGCAGTCATGCTCAATCGAGCAAACACGACTCGTCAGTCTGATGAGTTCTATGCGACATTCCTGAGGTTCCCTGATAATGTCAGCAACTTCTTGGCGAAGCAGCTCATTCGAACAGAGAGGCCCACTGTGACGTTTGAGACGACCGACGTGAGCAAGAGAGGGGCCAGATATCAGTCGACCGCACAGGCCCGTTTTGCGCCCATCACGATGACGTTCAAGGATGATTCGGAGGGACTGACTTCACGTCTGCTGCACACACAGATATTCCGTCAGTTGAAGAAGGTAGACATGTCCCAGAGTGAGATCGATGGGTACGACTCTGAGTACATGTTCTCAGTGAGGATTGATCGATTCAATTCCCAGAGGGAAGTCACCGATAGTTATATGCTGGTCAACTGTGTCATTACCGAGCTGTCATTCTCTGAGCTGGATGTTGGTGATGATATGGAATCAACTATCACAGCATCATTGACATTCGAGAATGTTGATTACTTCATTATCGATGACTTCATTTCACTTCAGTGATCATCCTCTGAAAATTTGATTCTCCGTTAGTATACGGAACTTCCACCCGCGCTGTCGAGCATATTCGGCAGCGTGTTCCCATTTTGCAGTGTTGGTCATATATGTCAACATTGCTTCCTCATAGGTATGTTTCGACTGCCTCTTCCCTTTAACAGGCGGCTTGCATTGTGATGATGGTTTGATCTCAATCAACTCAATGTGTTTGTTGCCTTGTTTGTCTCGATACTCCACATACACATCAGTGATATATCTGCGCTTCTTTTGTTTGACTGGATCGAAATAAGGTACCACCACCAACTCCGAACTCCACTTGATCACATATGGACTACGATCAAAGAACTTGAAGACTTCGAGTTCATAGCTGGATCGGTAGGTAGGATTCTTGGTACCGGTGTACTTCTCTTTATTGACGGGTTCATAGATACCCTGTTGGTATTTTCTGGCCATGGCATGGTTCTCCCATTTGATTTATTTATGGGAGTCCAGACACAAGAAAGCCCCTTCCGGAGAAGAGGCTTATTTATCACACGGTATGGATCAAACAGCGCCGATCAACTTGGCCGCTTCGATCCCTCGGTGGGATAGTTCATTTGCCACCACGCGAGCGAGAACATTATCCAGAATCGAAGCATCCGAGCCAGATGGAACGGGTTCACCATCTTCATGGTGGAGGGCTGCTTCAATGAATGCCACGTTTTCCAGAGCCTGAATAGCCTGCTCACGGAACCCCTCGACCAGCAGGGTGTGGACTCCTTGCATTGCTTGGGCGACACTTGCACTCTGACTTCGGATGACAGTTGACACCTCCCCGTCGTAAAGAGCATCGATGGTGTTGAGTGCCATCGACCGTTTCGGATTGATCTTGTGGATGACGCACTGACCCTTGCTCATTCGATCCAATGCGAGGTCACGACCGACCTTTCGGGAGAACTGATCTTTCGGCGAGCAGATGGACCATGAGACTGACATGTGGGTGGGGTTCTCACCAAAGCGTCGAACACAGACGGTCAGTGAGGCGATATCAGCCCGAGGGGACCGATAGTGTCGGAAGGTGGTGAACTCGCTCTCACGAGTTGTTGGGGTGGTCTGTTGGTTCATGTTGGTTCCTTTTTATGTGGGAAGGGCCACCATTGCAGTGGCCCTTGTTCTGATCTATGTCAGAGATTAACGACGGAGAGAGCTGAGGCGGGAACGGATGCCACCGGAGCCGGATTCCTCTTTCTTCGGCTCCTCTTTGGCCTCTTCCTTGCTGAAGTCCGGAACCTGATCATCCAGAGAGTGATCCAGTTCGGGCTTCTGGTTGTCGGCGACCTGAGTCTTGGCGTTGTCCATCGCAGCCTTGCGAGCTGCCAGACCACCACCGACCTTGGACTTCAGGTTGTTGGTGTTGGGGGCAGACTGACCACCACCGTTACCACCGTTGTTGCCACCTTTCTGTGCATCTGCAGCCAGAGACTCGTCATAGATGCGAATCGCCTTTTCCAACCACTCCTTCAGACCTTCTTCGTCCAGCTGCTTCGGGATCTCAGGAGTGCCTTCAGCACGGAAGTCCCAAGTCTCGATAACCTTGTCATCGAATGCTTCCAGATCAGCATCGGTGATGGGCTTGCGAGCGAAGAAACTGTCGTCGTACTTCGGGAAACCGCCGCCGTTGTTGGTCTTCTTGATGGTGAAGGGAGTGGTGACGATGTCATCTTCATCCAGCTGACCCTCAACGATCTGGTTGGTGATCTGATCAACAATACCCTTGGGGGCGATGAACATCTTCACCTGATTGCCGTCCGGAGACTGGCTGATCTCCATCGGGGATTCCATGACCACACACTGCATTGCGGTCTGGTCCTTACCGAGGAAGGTACGATAACGCTCACGCAGGACCGGATCCTTGGAGCCACCTTCCTTGTACTCCGCATTCAGAGCGAAGCCGTATTCACAGATCGGGCAGTGATCGGTGCCGCCTGACTCAATACGCGGGCAGCGAACGCGATCAATACCGCGCAGACCCTTACCATGAAGACCGTGACGGAACCAGATGTCACCGGTTTGCTCAGAGGCCACGAACAGCACGGTCATTTTCTCACCGTCCTTCAGATCGTAGTAGTTCAGAGCATTCGGATCCTTGCGCTTGCCTTTCTTGTTTGCAGCTTCGATGTCTTCGCGCAGGTTCTTCTTCACGTTGTTACGCATGGCAGCCAGTTTGTTCATAATCGTTTAATCCTCGAGTTTCGATTGGTAGTTACTGATTTCAGTGTGGTTTCTGCTTCGTTGACCACCAGAGCATTCTACAATGATGGTGGCCTATTTACAACACTTTCTTTCGAAAGTTTCTTACGATGTTGAGAGAGGTGAGACCATCGCGACCATGTCACCCAGAGAGAAAGTGGCTACTCCATACTCAGAGATAGTCAGTCGGGCGATCTTCTCTTCATCCATCTTCATGGAGTTCTTCATGACCAGATTGAAGGCTGGGACATCCCAGCTGCAACGGATCGGTTCATGAGACCCCGCATTGAGAATTTCATCCACATAGGAATCATCCTCACCGTCGAACACACTCAGGGTGCATTCTCGGTCATCGTTAACCTCGATACTGAGGTAACGTTCCTTCTTGTCGCCTGTATACGCCATGGCAGAGATGACAGACGACAGGTGCTCTACGTACTCCTCGGAGAGAAGAATCGGATCAATCGTCTCTTCCGACATCGGGATCACCTGCGGGACCGGCAGTGACTCCGGACGGACAAATGTGAATCCCGCTTTCTTGCGGCCCATCTTGATCTGCAACGAAGTGGCCATCTTGTCATTGTACTCGATGTTGACAGACGCCTTGTCGATATCGAAGAGATTCAGACGAGTCAGCAGACCTTTGACTGTCTGGATGGCCATCGGTTTCTCGACGAGAGGTTCATCCAGATAGTGGAAGATCAGAACCTGATGATCCTTGTCGATGCCACGGATGCGGCACCCGTCCCCCTCTGGGGCGAAGATCAGAGATCCGATCCCGACAGCATCCAGTGTAGACAGGATGCCCTGTAGTCGTTTGATGTTCATTGCGTCTCCTCTTTGAGTTGATGTGATCATTCTACCGCCGACTTACCAAACTTGCAACCACTTTCTTCAGATTTTTTCGACTTCGATGCCATACTGTCTGAGGTAATTCAGCCCTCGGTCACATCGGTAGATATGACGGTAGAAGACCTTGATGATGCCACTTTGGACAATCAGACTGGCACAGTTCTCACACGGGGCATGGGTGATGAAGATGATCGATCCCTGAGATGATTCGTTGGATTGAATCAAACCTCGCAGGGTGTTGTCCTCAGCATGGATCACCTCATGTCGGGTCGTCAGTGTCCCATCCTCATTCTCGATTTCACATGAGCCATCCAGATGAGCTGGGAGTGCATTGTACCCACAGGAGATGATTCGATTGTTCTTGACCAGTACTGCACCCACCTGAAGACGAACCGCAGGAGAGCATTCTGCGAACACTTCTGCTGTCTTCATGTACGCCATTTTCATCTTATCTTTCATTGATGGACTCCCTCCTGAGCCGTTTGATTTCTTCTATGTCAGACTTGGTGATATTGAGGCCACCACCATTGAACGTCACATCACCAGAGTGCCCGACCTTACCGCGACGTCGGGCCTTCTGGTTCCTGTCCTTATGGCGTTTCAGGAATGCCTTGAGTCTCTTCCACATCATACTGTCCGTGGGTCAACGACTTTGTATCCAGTCACGTTCGCACTGGTATAATGATCAAGCTTGCTGGCTGCGATGATGGCATTCTCGGGAGTTGCACCGGCTGCCAGTGCACCAGCAGCATAATCAGAACCAGAGCCAATTACGATATGGCGCTTCAGAGGACTGATCACATCGATCTCCCATCGGTTGCGGAATACTCCGACTCGGCTTTGGTATGAGATCACCCTGAACGTGTCACCAACCACCTGACATACGAGGATGGTGGTTTTCGAATTGGGTGCTTTGGGGATCTTGTTGGGGTACCCTCGGGCGAACTGGTCGAGAGTGGTGGCACACCCAGCAGCGACGACAGTGCACCCATTGGATGTCATTCGGATCTTCTCGGTGGGGGCGAACCCGAGACTAACATCACGACTCACCTTCTTGAATCCAAACGAGGAGGTCTTTATCTCCTTATGGTACCGAGTCTGAAGATCATCGGTGTAGATGGTCTTGGTGTCGAAGTCAACGATGCAGGTTGTCATTTTGATTGTTCCTGAGCGAGTTTTGATTTGAGTTCCTTGTTCTCTTCGATGAGTTCAAGGATGGTGTCCGCCGCGATCTTGTGGATGTTCCCATCATAGTCGCACTCGAGTAAGTCCCCGTGTGTTGCCTTGTCAACCGGATCACCGAACTCATCCAGTTTACCACAAGACATCAGTGCGTCTCTCAATTCTTTCCACCTGTAGTAAGCCATGTGCTTTCTCCTTTCTGTGTGAGAAATATAAAACGGGGGCCGACTGATGTCAACCCCCGTTCGTCATGCTGCTCTCTGTGATGAACCACTATCCAGCCGAGGCTCAGTCCAGAGTCGACAGATCGCAGAACTGAATTCAAGTGGATTGTCGATGTTGAACCAGTCTACCTCGTGTCGCTTGTATCTCGCCTGTTTTTCAATTGAAGCCTTTCCGACGTATGTCCGTTCGCGGGCCATATGAGTCGGAGACTTCCAGAACTCCCACCACTCAACCAGTGTCTCGCCGAAGTCACAATCAGTTGTGATCGTCTTCTCTTTCAGAAACTCGACCACTTTCTTTGACACCTCGACGAACCCGAGAACAGGAGCACGTGTGAGAACAACATGCTGCTCGGTCTTGGACTCGATAAAGAGTTCATATGAGTTGAGTCTGACACTCGTTGAGATTGCACGGCTCAAGCCAGAGTCAACTTGAATGATCTCACTGCCCATATCGTCTTTCGTCTGGGGCATATTGGTGGGGGCAACCCATGAGTCGTATCGGATCTCACACAGTTGCCTGATCTTCTCCATGTCCCCATAGAAGATCATTGCTCCTCCCCTCACATAGCGACGTCTGTCATCCACGACTCTCGCCGCCTTTGGGTCTTTCGGGATTACTAGGTATCCCTTACCTAGCGCCTCTTGGTGTTGCTTCTTTGCTGTCATCGGACGCGTCTCCTAGTCTGGGTACTACTTATTCCAGTGTGCTCAGCGCAATGATGCTCTCCACCCATTCTTTCGTTAATTCAACATCATCGAGTTCAACGATAGGAGTCCCATCGTCGTTCCGCTCAATGACATCGTGGCTCAACAGTGTGTCATGGATGCGCTTCTTCTTCGAATACACCGACATCTCAGGTGTCTTGAGAATTTCGTCCACGACGAAGAGAACTACCGAACGCACATATCTTCCGTTAGTCATTTGAGCAATCCCCATTGATGGTGTAGTTGAGGTTGATCAGTGCTGATTCATA
>JAOYNJ010001966.1:0-28425 GCA_025770055.1 Hippocampus barbouri
CACACACACACACACACACACACACACACACACACACACACACACACACACACACACACACACACACACACATTTCAATGGGAATCATTGCTGAGGCTGGCAAATGTTTCCATCTGCCAAATTTTGAGAACCGAGGTTCCACTGTATATGTTGACTAGGGGCATTCATGAGATGTCCAGGTGGAAAAGCAGTTGGTGCTTGTCTTGTGGTGTTGTGCACCATTGCTAACTGCACGCTCACCAGGGCATTTCTATTAACAGATGAAAATTGTTCTGACGACAGCATGGTTGTGGACATGAAACTTTTCAAAGATGCAAAGAAAGAACGCTCTTGCTTTCGCTCAGCCCTTGTTGTGCAAATGTAACCTCAGCGTGCCAATGCCGCCCCAGCACTCCCATACTGCGCATCACTGTTCTAATCTTTCTTTCTCTGTTCCAACTCCCACCTTCATGTCTCTCAACACCATATCCATTTGTCATAATAATGTCCTGATCCAACAGGAAAAGCTATACAGTACATGCGATTATAATTGTCAGTGTGGGGTCTAAGTGATGAGATGTGATATGTCATTATGGCAGTGCGGTCTAGTCTTTGACACGGGTCATTAGAGACAGGAGTATTAACCAGGGGATGTGAGAGGCCATGAACTGAAACTCCAAGGGGAATAACAGGCACCCTGTTCAACATTATTATTTCTCCACGACAAGTATAAAAACCCATTCCCTGTGGAGTATCTCCAGTGAGGTCTAGGAAGTGTGTATAATCAGCGGAGTGAGACACTGGATTGGTTGCCTGACTGTGACAGACAGTCAACCCCTGTGAACCTCCTGTGAGGTCTGCCCTTCTCTCTTCCCAGGGCGAGCTCCTCAAGAATCCTAAGATCCTACTCGGAGACGGGCCACGCTCGCACTAGCCTTGCATACATTTATGTATGGGTCTGACCTTTCCTATAATGAGTTCACATCATAACCACTGACCTTAAACAAATTCACAAATGTCCTTCACTGCTGGGGCGCAGCTGAAGCAAAAAGAAAAAAAGTGTGAGAAAGAAGGCAAGGGGGTGAGAACGAGAGACCGCATAGCTAAGCGTGACTAATATTGCTCTTGTGTTCACGCCTGTAAAAGGGAACTTTTTACAGGCACATTAGCTGGGGGCTAATTAGATAAGAGCTCATATCTGCTCTTGAATAATGATCATAGGGGTGATGCGCACACTTTTCTAGTCTGAAAAGAGCAGACAAGGACAAAACATATACTAACCAATCTATCTAGCTATCTATCTGCCTGTCATAATTCGTTTTTTTTTTTTTTTATGATTACATTTTGTTTGGTTTTTTTCGTGATGTGCTTTTGTCTTCCTCATTTGATTTTGTGTCCATCTGTTGTCAACCAACTAGCTCCCGCAAAAACTTAGTATCTTGTCCAGGTGTTCCTTGTTGCCTCGTCAGTTTGCTTGAATTTCGTTCCCCGGGTTCTGTTAGTCTTGGTTGGATCGTTGTGTTCCTCTCCTGTTGTTTTGTTTCAGTCATAGTTTTTTTTTTGTTACTTTAGTTTTTGATTGAGTTATTTTAAGTGTTGTTTGTTAATACATTTTGTTCAATGCACCCTGCTTCTCCTGTCTGCCTGCCTGCTTTTTAGGTCCTCTACGATCATGCAACATGACACTATCTATCTATATGTCCCTTAATGGTTCTTTTATAATGTTGGGCCCGCCAGGATGCCTCGTGTTGTTGTTGTTGTTGTTTTTTTTTTTTTTGTTTTTTTTTTTTTTTACAAACTGCTCGATGTTCATTAAATTTGTTTTTCTTTAGTGTTTCACGCATACATATGCCGTCATTTTGTACTTAACGATGTGGCAGAAAATTACTTGAAAGACCATTCTGGGATCCAAACAAAACTGAGATGACAAGATACACATTATACTAGGTGATCAGGATAAGAACTTTCTTTAACTGGAATGAAAAATGGAGCTACAAGACCATGCGGACATGATGATGCAATGATTTTTGAAAATTTAGCGTACTCACATCGTATATATACGACAACACTGTAAATATTATAATGGAGGAACTCACAAGCAGTGACTGAAAAAAAAGTGTGTCAGAAACAAAGCAGGAAAGAGTATAAATAGTCTCTGTTGAACAGAGTGAACGTAGGTCTCAGAGTGAACACGTGGACAACCCGGCAGCGCGCGCTTGTTCACAATGGAAAAGGACCACCCTACCAGCTACGATTTCAAATCCAAGTGCTCTCGGAAGAATTGCTCGTCTACATTCGATGTGACCCGGTGGCTACAGGTATATGATAAGCACTTATCTGTTTGTGCAAAGCGCACGCATTCAGAACATGCCTTCCTCTGCATGACAATGGTGCACACACATACACACCCACAAATGTAGCACAAATGTTTACATCCCAGAAATAACATCTTCATACAATGGAAAGAAAGGCAGCAGACTAAGTAGCGGCCCACCCTGCTCCTCACCCTCGCTCATCCTTCTCATAATTAGCTCTCTTGTGCCGTTGTGTGCCACACACAAAACAAGTGCTCAATGGGAGGAGGTGTTTATCAACATTTCCATTTACTGCTACAAAAAAGACATAAGCAGTACATTCTTCTCAGTTCACGGACAAACTCGTATTCATTCAGCGAGGAAGTGAGCATGTTTTCAGTGCACACGTGGCACGACAAGCGTATCACAAATAGTGCCAGGCAGGCTCATGACAAGAGACCATCGGTAATTTTCAAAAGTATTGAGTTCCGCTATGAATGGCATTCAGCAGGTCAGAAAGTGTACTTGACAGGAAATATGCATACTGAGTGGATCCTACTTGCCAGCTTTTCATTTGCATTGTGTATTGATTTTTTTTTTTTTTTGGTCCCATTTAATGCAATATGTGTGGGTCCCCGGCGGCTTTTAGGTGATGCTGGAGTGGACTGGTTTCATTGGAGGCTTAATGATAATTGCAACGAGTAAAGGCAAGCTCAGGAAGATTTCATTGCAGAGTCAACGGGGCTCTACTTCCTTTCTAATACGCCTCGCCTTATGCTATAGCCATACACACACACACATGTGCACACACTCACATTGCACGCGCGTGCACACACACATGCATATATACATATATATAATATACCTGTGTGTGTGTGTGTGTGTATGTGTGTGTGTGTATATATATATATATATATATATAATTTTCCAATATAATCAATATATATATATTCTATTACATAATCTGCTTGCTGAAAAACGAGACCATACTTTCACGATTTTTAAACAAAATGGTGTTTACAAGCCTTGGTCTTAGGTTTTAACCTTTTGAAAATGAAGGTATGGCTTCAGATCCATCAGTGGGAGTCAACTCGGCTTTAATAGAGCAGTCGGTTCTAATGCAAATGGCCATCCTCCTCCTACTCTTCCCAAGGGGCCCCTATTAACACTATTATTGTAATACAATCAGTCCCAACGTGCTTTCTATTGAGAAATAAAAGTCAAATATGTAACTCCCTAATAACATGATACTTATCACAGAGCTGTCTTATAAAACTGTTAAACCATGACATCAAAACGCACAAATCATATTAAGGTCCCGGTCATGCTCCCCCACAGCTCTCCCTTTCTCCCTTTTACACACTTGCGTGCACACACACACAGACACGCACACGCACACGCACACAATGAAGGTTAGAGATTATTAAGATGTCACAGACATGGCAGTGATAAGCAGATATTTGGTCTACAAATTAGCCATAATTATGTAGGCATGTTGTCAAACAGAGCCACAGACATGTTCATCTGGCGCAAATATGACTGCAACGCAATCGCAGACACAAATCTAAGGTGGGTGGGCAGATGAACTCATGTGTTAGGGAGCAGATAGTGATGACTGCAGACTTTCCGTCCCTAAATCTCACCGTGCTTTATTAGATTAAACGAGGACAGTTATATATCAAGGGAGGGGACCAGTTGAATTGATGATTTTTTTTTTTTTAACCAAGGATTTAATATTCATCCCTTGTTTACCTCTGCAGTCACCAACAGACATGCACAAACATTAATGAGATTAAGAGGAGGCGCTGTGCAATATTTATTAGGCTTGACAAACACTTCTGGGCTTTAGGAGCGGCACTCTCTTCTGGGGCCTGTGCTAACACAGGCTGCCCAAACAGGAGAGGCAGATGTCTTCAAATTGCCAAGAGGATCTGCTTGCCTGCCACCCTCAAGATTGCCGCTGCACTTCTCCACACAATTTTAAAACACACTCAATGCGCATTTGTGTGCTTTCGACTCTCATCAGTGCTAATGCATCCTTCCCCTCTTCTCTTTTCATTTCCATACCAACTGCTATCGTTGCTTCTTTTTATATCCTCTGTCAGCAGTCTTTTAACTTAAACATGCAAATGGGTTGTTGTGATGATTGATGAGGACCTCTTTGTATTTTGTGTCAACCTCTATTAGGCAGGATTACAGGGATGCAGACACACTGGCATTTGGTCAGTGACACAGTGACAGCACTTGCGGCTGGAATGCTTGGCCGTCACAGTCGGCTTTATCACTGGGCTTTCTCTCCTCCGAGTGTGGACTAATAAGCCTAGAAATGACAATTGCTTCCCTGCTGAATCCCTGATAGGTGCAAATAATGATATCAGTGCCCTGCTAATCTTCTTGACTTGCTGCTTGGCACCGGCCTATTGAGGCACCTGCCATACTTTACGTATGATGAGATGAATTTAATCTTTCTGGCCATAATGACAATCGGGGTAATATTTGACATTTGTTTTTTTTGGCTTTCTTTATCCGTCCCACTTTAATCATCTGAAATATTCTGTCAAGGTCTCCACAAAAGCGGATAGTGAGTGTTTCTCAGCTTTCTCATTTCATGCAGAAATGGCAACAGTATGCAAATGGATAGATGCTACATTCAATGCTCCTTAGTGATGGGATGTTAAACGCACTGGCAGGCTTTTAATTTTCCCACTCTGAGCTGTTACCTTGTATAACTGGGTCATTCAGTACTGAACAATGTCCTTCAACTCATTATAATCCATTGAATCCATTATAGGTAATGTAAATCATCATAAACACAGTGTGCTTCCCCATGAACTCTCTTTAATGTTCTCTTGGGATGAGCAATAAAGTCAACAAGGGCATTCTAACACAAAAGAAGTATATCGAATTCAATTCTTTCCAAACAGAGATGTCGGAAGGACAACTCTTCTTTTCTCTGCCTTTTCCCTGTAAACATTCAAGCTGTTCTTATTGGGTTGATTTTTAGATATTCTGGAGATGAAAATGTGTCATATTCGAAACGACCAGTTCAGGGTGTCTACTGTCCGAAGACAGCTGGGACGCTCGTGACCCTTGTGAGGATAAGCGGCTCAGGTAATGGATGGACGGATAATTTAAACTTGACATTTTTGTTGGTGACCATGAAAAAAAAAAAACACTTCAAATTAGTAATGAATAATAATGCTTGATTAATCCATGAATGCTTGATTAATGATGAATTTGGCTGATTGTGTGGAACCGAGCAATTGAAGCAAAATGGAGCTGTAACGAGCAGATGTGGTGTCGATTCAGTCGAAACGATTGTGTGATGCCCAGAAGAACAACATGACATCACCAATGAGAAGTTAAGACATATGAGGTGTGTTAGAAATGTTTCGAGACTGGTCTCACTAAAAGTGTGTAACTCTATCAAGATAATTCCAAAGTTTCAAAACTGTCACAATCATGCCATGGAATTTGACACTATCGAATGCTGCCAGTGTATGAAGTGGCTAGTAGGGATGGGCATGGTTTGAATCTGAATGATTCTGGTTCCTCATGTCAATTCTGCTTCTGAACAATGATCAAAACTGTTTACATACTTTAAATTAGGTGTGTCCAAACAATAGCCGTCCTTTTTTTTTAGCGGGCTGAAGATAAACATCTGACACGGCTGGGGGTCATTTGTCTGCACTGGTTGGCAAAGCCGCAGAAAAGCAGTTTGCTTTCATCCCTCACTTGTGAGTTGTCACCTAAACACACATCATTCGTGATAGCCACCCAAAACCATGAAAAAACATTGACTTTCTGCTTTTGTTTTCATTCCTGAGTTGCTTTTTAACGATACATGTACAAAAAATAAGAATTGTAGCTTTGCATATTTTTACCAACACTGATGGCTCAGTTTGGTGTGTGAAAAAAATGTAAGATGTCAAAGTGGTCTGTTATTGTCATGAGCGATGGTGGTGGAGGACCCCAAAACCAGGCAGAAGGGAGGGGCAGGGTGACCTTGACAAACTGTCTTAACAAAACATGGAGAAAACTAAATCCAAAACAAACACCTGAAAACAATGAGAACCCAAAGTGACAAACAAAAACCCATGGCTGACACAAAAACAAGGTGAAAGCAATCCAAACAAAATTCCTTGGCAGGAAAGCACAAACACTAACCAACAGAGGCAGTGACAGCAACAATGACCCGACATGGAGCGGTCAGGCCGGGGTGTCCTTTTAACAGAGAACCTACTAAAGACATGATGACCAACAGGTGTGCTGCTGTAGGAGGATCCCTACAGAGCCACCTGTTGGACCCAAGCAGATCAATCGTGACAGTTATACTTTGGTTTCATCGTTGTGATGACCCCCTCTTAAAGGTTAACATTCCTAGTGCTTTATGGCATTTTTTATATTTATGTATTCATTTTTTTACAATACAAAACAAAAAAAAATGTTTTTCCGTTCAAAATAATGGAGTCTGACAAACTTTAACAGCCTTCTCTGACACACCTTCATGCGCTTCTGGAAGGATTATTTTGGGGTCTTCCAGATCTCCATCATTATGACTCAACTGAACTGAACTCAACTCAAGTGTATTTACAGAGCACTTTAAAACAACCACCGCTGTATACAAATGCTGTACATGGAGCAAATATCATATTTACAACAATAAACAATAAAACAATACATTAATAACGAAGACAGTAGAAAGCACAAAAACAGTAAAACTAATATCAAGTCTGAGTCATGCTGAGCTAAAAGCCAAAGAATACAAATGAGTTTTGACATGAGTTTTAATGTCAGCCAGGAACTGTCAGATGCTCATAGCTGCCAAGAGTTGTCCTGCCACAGGGTTCACCTCTTTTCGCGCACTGAATGAAACAAAATGCCACAAGATTTCTCTGCTGACATGCTGGTTGATCACCTGGCCTGCGTTGAAGGGGAAAACCTGGAAATTAGGGTTTAACCCTTTCATGCACCCTGTAACCCAGGGGTAGGGGACTCCAGTTCCTCAAGAGCCATATCCTGCCTGTTTTAGGTCCCTCCCTACCCCAACACACCTGATTCAAATGATTAGCTCATCAGCAAGCTCTGTCGAGGCCTGAAAAATTGAATCAGGTGTGTTGGAGTAGGGAGGGACCTAAAACAGACAGGATATGGCTCTCGAGGAACTGGAGTTCCCTACCCCTGCTGTAACCTGATAACATGATAAGCTGTTACTTCGGTTAAAGGGTTAAAATTACTCTTTTGTGACACCAGTCCTGGAGCTTTTTTGGCACACCTTGTTTGCATGAAGATCTTCAAGCAGCATTATTCTGCTTAATACAACATGCTATCAAAACAGGAGTCCAGAACATGCAGATAAAAATTATACAGCTCACTACAAATCAAAATGCAAGGAAACAAACACTCAGTTTTTACCAGGACCTTCTAGTATAAACACATCCCTCCTCACCGCCACATGCACGCGCTCATGCGCACGCACAGCAGACGCTTGAGGACGATCGATTGTTGTCATAGAGACTCTGTCATTAGATAAATAGATGCTTCCTCAAGATGTCAGATTAGCTTTGACAGAACAATCAACACAATTTGATTTATGCCTGGCTGACAAAGAATCGTTTTGGCTTGGTAAGAACTGAACAACCTCACTGTGTCTCCAGTCGTTCTATTCTGGAAAGAAAGCAATGACAAGACCTGAGTTATGGATCACTCAATTCTCTTGACTGTTCTTATTACGAGACTTTCATTCGTGCCTCAGAAATTAGGCTTCACATATTCATTGGCTCCTCATTGGATTTGAATTCCCGTCAAGCTGTGAAGCCTTAACTCCCAGATTTGACACATAAAAATGAGACCGTTACATCCTGCACGCAAAATAGTGCCAGCAACAGCTACTTCGCTGTCCTCCCATATGGTGCCAATTATTTCAACAGGAAAAATTAAACAGATGCACATTAACATATACAGTGCATTAAAAAAAAAGATGTTTGAAGTAAAGAAAAATGTGGGATAACAAGTGATTACTATGATTGGTTTGCATTGACTTTACACATCTCATGCAAATAGTAAACAATTGCTTTGTTTATTATTATTATTATTAGTAGTAGTAGTATAAGTATTTTTGAATCTAAAAAGTTTTTTGGAGTGACACAGTGTCAAATATTCAATGAACCACCAATAGGTTCCTTATGTGAGAACACGGTAAGACAACACCGGCAGCTATATTTTCATTCCGTACGCACTTCCGAAAGGATGGCCTCTCTGCTTTACGCACTAATTTGCAATCTGTTTTGCTGTCCTGGAGGGGAGTATTGTTCTTCTCCACGCTGTGCTATTAATGAATATGGTGAAGAACATGATTATTTTTAAGTATCATTTGGTGTACGCAGTGGGTGATCTCGACAATAATCTGTTTACTTGTTTCATATCCGAATTGAAAGCAATGGGCGCCTATTTCATACTCACTCATTAACACAGGGAATCTCTGCTAAGCTGGGGAAAGAGAGAGAGAGAGAGAGAGTGAGCGAGAGAGAGAGAGAGAGAGAGAGAGAGAGAGAGAGAGAGAGAGAGAGAGACTAGAAATGTAATGAAGACCCATTAATTGCGGGTAATTTGGTTGTTCTTCAGCTCAAGTTTTTCTTCGCTCTGCTAGTTGCTTTATTTGCATTGATGTCCCCTCAGAAGCAGTTTGCTTCTTGAACAAAGGCGCTGGTGTATGTTAAGTGCTTTCGAAATCACAAGCGTTCAAGCCACAAGGGCCAGTCATGATGAAAGGGTGTGAAACACAATGTGGAAATTGATTTCATTATCTTCTCATTTGGCCTTGGCAAAGCTCAGTTTTTATGGCAAAGTAGCAGATGTGGGGCTGCTGTGTTCATGTGTGTACATTTAGCACACTTCATGCAGTGAAGGACTAAGAACGGACGGACTAGCCTTAAGCTTCGGAAATTCATGCAAATTCCGGCAACGCTGGAGAGAATACATTAGAGCTGTTTGGTCTTGAAATGAGGGCTTATGAAAGTATGGGTAAAAACAAAGGGAGAATGGAGGCATGAAAAGATGATCGCCACATGTCTGAGGGCCACCACAGCGTAACACAAAGCCACTTGTAAGATACAAAGGTCAAATACTTGAGTTTCATTTACTTAAAAAATGGATACAATGGCACTACAGTTACACTGATATGAATGTTGTCATTGAAAAAGCATGACGGGTGGGGAAAAATGGGCAAGTTACAGGAAGTCAGAGTCCTTACACAGTATGTTCAAATTTATAGTATCCACAATCTGTCAGCATTGAACAAAGCTGGCATCGTTAATTTCTTTCCATCCCCCCCCCAAAAAAAAGCCTTTTTATTTTTTCCAAATAATAACTTCAACGTCATGCATCCATCTGGCCATCCGTCTACCCGAGTGCATGTGTTTGGTGTCTGTATTGCAAAAGGGCCACGGAAAGCAGGGCTGATGAAACAGCAGTGTGTTTGCTGGCCCTGCCATCTGTGGAGATGAGTAAAGAGGAAATGCAGACAATTTATGATGAGGCTTACACTGTCTCCTGCATTGTTGTCATTAACGGGAGTGATGCGCTTCAAGATGTTGCACCATATTTATTGCTCTCTGCAGAAGTTTGCAGATGCTGTATTATTACAGGACAGAAATATTCTTTTCCACTGAGCAAAAATAAACACACGGCTAATATTATCTTAATCTGTTGCTGTGCCCCTGCACGCCCTTGTCTCATTACTGTAGATTAAAATGTGCCAGTATAGCATGACCACGAGAGCAATATGCTTGGAAGTAAATATGGACATCCTCCATCTTTGTTGTTCGTTTGTGTGACTCGTTCCCACTTGATGTGCAGAGCATGCAATGGTTTTCACAGTTTGCGGTGGTACTCCTGCATTTTGAAATGGACCAGCCAGTAATGTAATGTAATGACATATAAAGAACACATTGTCATGCCATTTTTCAATTCATAATGAATTTTGCAGTGTGGATTTGATCAAAATGAATATGCGTCATTTTGAACCCATGATGCGCATTAGAAGGGTAGTGATATAAAAACGTTCTTTTATTCAAAAAGTAAGAAAGGAAAAAAAGAAAATAATTGTGTATGATGGTCAAAAACATGTTCACTGAGGAATACCTTGCATACTGAATGATGAAATGAATTAACTACAAAAAAACAAAAAAAAAAAACCTCAGCCGGATCACTTTTGACCCATGTTGTTCATCAAAGGGTGAAGGAAACACCACCTGGGCCAAGGCACAGCTGTGCGGCAGAGGTGGGCTGTGACACGCGAGCACGAACGATGTGTGGAAGGTGGTCTCCAAGTACCAACTTGACAGCAGTGAGCTGTGACCGCCCTGGCTAACTTTACATGGTCTGCCACTGGAGGTCTGCTTGCAGTTCCTCATATGTTCCTTCGTGTGCTTCGATCTTCTGCATGGACCCCAGCGAGTCTAGATGTGCTTCCGCAATATCAAAGACTGGTTGTGTCTCTTCTGTGCTGTTTTTAAAGAGAATGAGCAGAATGAGCGGAGCCGCTTCCACTGGCCGGGACACAAAATGGTTGTGTTCTCTCCCACAACGGCACAGACATCCTTTTCTACCTGTGCCAGTGTACGAAAATAACAAAAGAAAGTTCTTCCCATTCACACAGTTAGACTGTGCTTTGCACTAGACTTGCGCTGGGCACAAAAATAGGGTCCAAGTGTCCTTGAGCAAGATATTGAACTCCCAGTTGTTCCTCCTGCTGCGTCATCAGTAGATGAATGTGGTAACAGTGTAAAGCGCTTTGAGTAACCAAGGTAGAAAAGCACTATATAATTGACAGCCCATTTACCATTGACTCCGTTTGTTTGACGAAAAGCATTTTGCGTCCTTCCGTTTCCTTGCTCTGTGGAATTGACACTCAATCAATCAATAGACTGCAATATGTCCAGCCCCACTCTTGGGTTGGTTGTTATCCCAATGAGAGGCTGCCAAAAAGGAGTACAGTATACAGTACATCAGAAATATTGGTAGCCTCCACAAATTAAGAGATATAACCGTGACAGTACCGAGCTTTCCACCTTGTTGGAAACGGAACTTTATTGGTGGGGAGGGATCTATGACACTGTGGGACTGGCATTGAGCTAGGGAGTCAATTAACGAAGCTCCAGCTTAACAGGGCTCTGATGTGAAGCCATAACAGCAGTTATCTCAGCTCACGTTTTGGGTGGCCAAATTTCGTTTGCGACATGAGCCAAGTAAATAAATCACCAAATGAGGGCATACAAAAGCGCCAATAATGTCCCTGGGCATCTATTATGCCAGGAGCATAGGGAAAATTATGCCCACAACAAATTGCTAATGATGACCCAGTGATGTCTTGTTAAGCGACATTGTTTTCCCTCACATCCCTTTGTGTCTGTGCCCTGTTCTCTATTTAACAAGACCTACAAAAAACAGTGGCAGAGCGGATCCGCAATGTTTCCCTTTCGTCTATCTCCCTCTTCTCTTTTACATCCATCCATTTCTCCATCCTCCTCTCCTTCCCTCCTTTGCAGTTAATTTGTGTCTGCGCCTCTGATTTTCCATCCCCTCATATGCGCTGCCACTCAGAAGGGCTGATTTGGCACATGAGAACATGCTAGAGAGGACCTGCTCAGCAGGGAAGGGTCTTTTGATGCAGACCCCCTAGGGAATCATCCACTGAACCAGCAGTATGTATCACAGATGTGACAGCTTTCATCTAACAGTTAACTTTTCCTAATTAGAGTCCCAAGCCTAATCACATATGAGGCTATGTGATATTTCTAAGGTGGTCACAGCGCTTCTGGGGGCAGAGCCCATCAGAGATCCAAGCATTGGTCGTAGGGAGGGTGGTTGGTTATTTTGGGGGCGTGGGGGGGGGGGGGTGTTGCTTGTGCCCTGAGTGGGCTGTGGGCTCACCTGAGAATGGAGGCTCTGAATGCTAAATGGCAGGGGCTCATCTTATTTGCAAAGAAGCTGCCCCAGAATGTAGATGTGCAATTATAAAGCAGGAAAAGGAAAAACTGTTACAAGGGGAGGGGGGGTTGGGGGCAGAGAGGGGGGGGGGGGACATCTCATAATGAATAAGTCAACTCCAAGCACAGGCAATGGAAATTAGTCCTGGTGTAATAAATTAGCCTGTGCATATATTACATGAGATGAAAACCCCTTGGGGCCTCATATTTGCCGTTTTGGCTGTTCACGGCAGTGTATTTGAATAAATCAGGAAGTCATTTGCTACAGGACCAAGAATAGACAATTCACCTCCTAACCTTTAGTTCTTAAAAATAAAGCCCACTCTGTCATTTGGGTGTGGTCTCTTTGTCTCGTAAAGCCAAACGGGTTATTACATACTGCATCCACAACTCTTCACTTCCTCAGCCTCTCCGGATTGGCAATCATAGAATATTTCGCATTCTATTTTACACTGATTAGAGTTACCAATTTCTCCCTAGCGATTTTCTCTAAGGCTGCCAAACAAATGTGAAATTAGAACCGTTGAGCTGGGTGGAAATTTGCATCAAGATGATACAGTGTGATGTGAGCAAACCAAAATCAGATAGCGTGTGAAAAAGCAGGCAAATTGCAAATTAAAAAGAAGGATTTCTCAGTACATGTCTTCATATTCTATTTTTGGGGAGGTGTGATGCCTGAGCATTACATCACTGCTTGTGAGAAGTCTTATCCAGAGTGATCATTCCTACTTGTCCATCTGCTCGATTTAAAGCAAGAGTGCCAGAGTCAGTTGAAGGAAAATACTTCAATGGCGAGTGAACTCTCACCTTCATATGCATTACTTAGCTCTTAAATGAGAGCCAAGTGCAGTCAATAGTAAGGTGTAATGGGCTTTTCTTCAAGCAAAGAGTGGTCATTTCCGATGAAGCCTCCACGGGATTTAAATGCTTGGAGGGATTCACTGAGACGTACGCAGGAAACCCAACAATGCCATCATAGACGGGGCTCCTTTTGAAGATGGTGTAGCTGAGGTCAATCGTATGAATTGGCGAAACTTGATTTTCGTGCCGATGCAAGCCTTAATGTGCTTGTCTGGGAATTCAGTTGATCTCTGACAATTTGGTAACTGAAAGCAAACATTACGTCGACTGGAACCACATCGATCGATTGCCGCTGGTAGTATAATACGATTTTGGTGAATTTAATTTCAAAAATGTGTCTGCAAAAATATCAAAACTCAGTCAAGCTTGCCCCTGATTTAGATTTATGCCTCACCTCACACGAGGCTTGCACTTGGCATATAGATGTATTGTAGATGTATATAGGATATGATATGTGCATTGGGCAAAACAACATCCGGAAATGGCACAGACGAAGAGGCATGCTTACAAAGCACAGTTTAAACTGCAGGCTATCAGTTACACAGGAGAGAATTCAAGATCAATTAATCCATGGTGCTTGGCACAGAGGTCGCCGGGCGAGCTGGAGCCTATCCCAGCTGTCTTCGGGCAGTAGGCGGGGTACACCCTGAACCGGTTGCCAGCCAATCGCAGGGCACCCATAAACAACCAACCATCTGTGCTCACACTCACAACTAGGGAATATTTAGAGTGTTCCAATAACTTGCCATGCATGTTTTTAGAATGTGGGAGGAAGCTGGAGTACCCGGAAAAAACCCACTCAGGCACGGGAAGAATATGCAAACTCCACACAGGAAGGCCAGAGCCAACTCTCGATAAATACATTTATTCAAATTAATTTGAGTACTGCACACTCAAAATAAATCACATTTTTTAGAAGTCACACTTATGTTTTCAAGGCATCAAGAGTGCTTTAATTCATTCATTTTTCGATCCGCTTTATCCTCATAAGGGTCGCGGGGGGTGCTGGAGCCTATCCCAGCCACCTTCAGGCATTAGGCGGGGGGCACCCTGAACTGGTCGCCAGCCAATCAGATTGTTTTTAGTCGTCAAATTATTCCATTTGATAGTGATGCTATATCAATTTCTGACCTGAAATTGGGTCTAAGTAGAATTCAGGCGCAAAAAATGTCCTGCATGACCTTAACCAGCTATCCTGCCTGAAAGATTCTCTGGTCTGCTCCCTGGCAATATTTTACTTTGCAATTTGTTTGCATGGAGATGGAGTGTGGCATGTCTCGGAATGTAATTTTGCTTGCTAGACACTACAAAGCAAATGTGTCCAGGTCTCACTTCCAAATCGCTGAACACTCATTTGATGTACAGTGTGGTTGCCCTAAAATGTAATTATTTCAAACAAAACAACCAAAAAAATGCTTAAAATATTGGACCTATCCTGCAGGTCCACAGGTTAGGGGGCACAAATACTGCTGATTTGCAATTGTCATTCGTAACCCAAGTTACGCCACCGCTGTTTATAACCCTTTCCGAAGCAAAATTAATACTGTACAGGTAGGACCAGAAACTGTGGGATAGTCCATTGGTAAAATACAATCTCTTCCTTCACATTTTGCTTTGTGTTAGCATTACATTAAGACTGATGCAGCCATTTGTGTTCCAGGAAAAAAACAAAACCATGTTGTTTTGGTGAGCCACTGGGCTTCTCAACGTTCATTAAGATTATCAACCAAACCACACTGTTGATGAATAGGGTGTTTTTTGTTTTTTTCTTTTTTTGCACCCAGGAGGCAGTGATTTAATTATGCAATTAGCGCTCCAGATGATTAAAAGGCTTAATTAATAGCTGCAAAATGAGAATTTGGCTAGAGTTGACACAATTTAACTAGCTCACTAGTTTGTGAGGATCTCTAAATAATTGGTCTCCAGCTCTTTTGTCCAGTGTAATGCACTGGTATGATGATTCGTGATGATGGCAAGACAGTGATTGAAAGACTTCAATACCCGTCAACAGTTGCATTCATTTGGCTGTTTTGAAATTTGATTGACTCACTTTCCAACACAGCGTTTCAATGTAGTGGCTGATATTTCTTGTCAACTATCTCATGAGTCCACTTTGAATCAATAAATGTGAATACCCAATTTCCTCATAGTGGTTAGGGGCATTGAATGACATAGCTCCCCATACATTAACTTGGACACAGAACACACGGAACGAGCACATGACGACATGACTATGCAGTCTTTAATTCCAGCTGGGGAACTCATTTGCAACATGTGGTAAGACTCAACATGGGTGCCAAATCTGCAAATTTGCAATCTCCTCGGCCCTTGATCTTTACTCTCACGTGTACATGTTAGCTCCTGCCATCAGGGATGGGGACTGAAGAGGGAGGAGGCGGAACTGTTTTGAAAATTGAGACAATCGTTCCTCGATGACATCGTTTCGTGGAGACGGCAAAAAAAGGATAACAACATATCATTGACGCGTGTGACAAATATGTCATCTTCCCTCTGAATTCAAATAAAATGAAAATAGCTATTGTTATGTCTAATATTAGCAGTGTAAGTTCTTGTTTTGTAGCCAACTGTAAGTTACTTGCAATTTATCACTTCTTCTCCACAAATGTTTTGTTAAACTATGTCAGTGGCCTGTTGCTTTAAACATTGCTGCCGTAAATGATTATGGGGAACATCCTTTCAAAAAGGCAAGTCCAGGAGTAACCCAAGCTAAAGGGGGGTTAAAGCTTGCATTTGGGCATCTTTCTCAAGCATGTTCAGAATTCAAACAACCTTTTGTCCGGTTCCGCTAGGAAAGCTTTTATGTGGGAAGGAAGCTGGAGCACTGAGAGAAAACCCACACAAGCATGAGGAAAGAAAATGCAAATACAGCAGCATTTTTTTTCCTCACAGCTTTTCCGGAAAAATGATTTCACACTTTATGCGTGCTTTGGAGTAATTAGATTTCTGCGGGTCTTAGTTTCCTCCAGTGGTTTAAGACTGGATCTCCCGGCAGGATTTTTGTCAGGTTGTGGCTTTCATTTCATTTACTGGATTACGTAGTTCAACTCTGAGCTCTGTCACAAAACACAGTACACTTGTCTATTTGATTAAGAGCCCGCAGAGGAAAAGCTAAGCAAGCTATTTCCAGATTGTTTCTTTGTTTTTGCAAAGCGATACGCAGAGATGCTGGTTAGTGAGCTCACCCCAGCGTTGAGTAACGTGGGCCTTTGTCAATCAGAAACAGTTGGAGCAAAGCCACCGTCAATGGAGCTTGTCGGCTCCTGAGCTGAGTAGTGCTTGCTGTGAGTGCATATTGTTTGCGGCACTTGACACCAGAGTGCGAGGCTGAAAGAAGCTGCTCACATGCTCCGAGACGCATGCCGTTGTCTTGAGTGTGGAGAACCTGTCAACTAGGATGTACTGTAGCTCTGTAACTGCCACCAGTATAACATATCTCAATCTTTTCATCTAGATTTCCTGTAAAATTATCTCTCCCTCCCACTGCTTCGTGGAGTGCCACTTTATTAGTCAAGATTTACCCAATCTCGAAAGAATGTAGCGTAGGTCAGCAGTGTCTTTTCAATAGTTTAACCCCTTTCAAAAGAGTAGTAAGAGCATTCTGCTGCTTGAACTGCCGGCACCAGTGGGTAAATTATTTTCCATGGTTCAATTTAGCAAATGGAACGGTCTATTCATTTACAGCACGATATGGCATTGTGTTGAGGCCATCAACTGTCATTACAGTTGCACAGTTGTCAGATATTTCGGGCTTGCTGAGAGTGTTATTACAATACAGCCGATATAATGACACTATTTTAATCACACATACACAGCGGTCACAAATGGACAAATTTTCATATGCGCTATATCAAAATTGTTTATAGAGATTTGCCGTAATTATTTGCCTCTCAGTCTAGTATGGTTACATCAACCTTTCATTTGAATGAGCTTCATTGCAATTCAATCACTGATCTGAAACTGTACATTTTTAATTACATCGCAGTCATAGGAAGAAGAGTGGACACATTACCTTCACCACGAGCCACACGGTATGCTACACTGTCCACCATGGCTGTTGCCAGCTATCAGGTTTCTAGGGTCCAGAACTTAGTTATATTTTACCCACAATATTTTACACAAATATATTTCTAGCTTTTTTGTAATGCCTCCACAGACGGTTACAAGTAATGGCAAAGAAAAACCGTACAATGATGACTTCAGAGCCACAAATGGAACTTGTCGCAATCTAGAAAAGCGCGTGGCTGCTCAGTAAAACAGAAGCAATCGAAGTCAATTTCTATTACAATCATTAATTAAATTTACGAAGCAGATGCCACGTTAAACATAAAATTACATAATACTGCCTGGTAACATTACTTATTAATTCCAGCAAACCCCATCTTGATATCTTATCTATTCTATTCCCGGCATCGTCAAAATGGAATGGATTGCAATCGACTTCAATGCTCATCAAATGTATGTGCATATTCAACCAGATCCACTTTGACCTCCCATCAACTCATATGCAATCCATACATCTACCTAAAATAATCCAATTGAATACTCATGTACTACATGCGCCGGTGTAACGAATGTGGTGGCCACTGAGGGCAGATTTGCAACAACAGGGAGCCTGCGTTGCTGTTAGCGTCAGAGCAGCCTGTCTGTCAGTCTGCCATGCTATGATTGAGACGTCAACCTAATCCGTGTTTACACTGTCCTGTGCGTGTCGGGTCGAGCCGTTAACCACACAGAATTAGGCCGTGTTTGACATCTCCTACGACACACCACTTGAACCCATCATCGGCTTGAAGCTCAAAGAGCAGCGCCAGCGTGCAAAAAGAAAATAAATACATAAATAAAATAACAGAAAAAAAGTTACATCCCATGTCAAGATCCCACGAAGCAAAAATAAAGGAGGCTAAGATGATACGGGAGGTTGTGTATGTGTGTTTGTTTGGGGTTAGGGAGGTGTACGATGGATTGCTATGGGTAAGTGCTCGTTCTTGAATATCTACTCTGCCTCTGTTACTCCTCTCTCTCGTCCATCCTCCTTCCGTCTTTCGCCCTCATTCTCTCTATCTTCCTCTGCTTCCCTCATGCGTACTTACCTGGAGGAGCTGCCAGTGTTTGCTTCTCCTTATCCGGGTTTCTAATCCGCCACAGGTGAAAGAGTTCACTAAATAGGTGCTGACAAAAAAAAAAAAAAAAAGTGGGGAAAGGGAGAGTGAGAACCATTAGAGCTCAGTTTATCAGTAGCTCAATCTGTTATCACTGCTGTCCCTCAGTCCCTCCCGCCAGCCACTAGCTTCTGCTCTTGTCAACAACTACTGATTATAGGGCACAAACACACATAGTATTTGTACACACACTTCCATACGTCTGTCCAGGGTACCATGTCGAAAGCACATCGGAAACCTGTAACAACCAACGAACAGTAGAACTATTCTCCAGTTTCCAACAAACTGCTTGATAGTATAAAAATACACTTAACTGTAGATCTATTACTGTACTGTTCGACTATTGACGACTACTGGCCCCAAAAATTGTTTCTTCTTCCTGTCTACATCATCCAATGCGATCCTGTTTCGTTTGACACAAAAAGGTAATAATGTTCATTGCGGATGACCAAATATAGTATATATAATATAGTATTAGCATGATTTTTTTGTTGTTGTTGAAGTCAACTAGTTACTGATGAAGTCACTGATATTTTTTCAGTGTGGCGCAATATTCTAAAAACTGATTACACGAGGACCGAATGCTTTTCAGTAATCGATATTCACTGACAACAGAAAGCCCAAACACCAAATTCACAAAACATACACATTAGAACACAAACACATCGATGTGGGTGACACCTTGCTCACTGTAGTGGGATGGTATTTCCAGCGAGAGAGGAAAAAAAAAAAATCTTAATCCTCTCTTGTGTGCTTGTCAACTCTCATGGCTAGGTAACATTTGTGTCAGGCGTCCAGAAGGTTCCGGACAGACTCGGACCCTACAAACTGTCATGGTGCTTGATAGTAGACCCAAAAAGCAGGTAGGCAGGAGAAGCAGGAAGTTCTGAACAAAATATATTAACAAAAAAAAAAAACACTTGCAGGGGTACACAAAATAAATTAAAAGTCCCTACTAACAAAGTCTTAAAAAGATCAAAATTCAAAGTAACAAAACATTACAGGAACAGCAGTCCGGCAAAGACTGACAGAACCCAGGAAACTAACGAGACAACAAGGAACACCCGGACAAGACACAAATGGTCGAGAGAGCTGATTGGTTGACACGAGGGACCCGGATGACAACATGCGAGACAAAACCAAAACATAATCTCAACAAAAACAGCATCATGACACAAACATAAACTCAGTAAAGTTTATCTAACAAAAATATTTATTTCCAAAAAATAGGTGCAAAGCAGACAGTAAAAATAATGATGCTGGACAACAAGCCAGGAATAATGCAAAGAAAAGAAAAAGTGCTTGCACAAGGCAAGTAAAAGACACAAACGAAAATAGCTTGGAACAAAAGTACAAGAAATACCAAACCGCGTGGAGAACAAACCGTGGATTCACTTAAACACATCAAGAACTACTTGAATTGCAAAGAACGTCAGCAAAGGCAAGAGCCAAAAAAAAAAAAAAAAAAAAAAAAAAAAAAACGGAGAAAACATCAATCAAGACAAGAGCCAAAAATGGATCGAGAGTAATAAGAGAGCTTCGAGACAAAACGCACATGAATAATGACTTGAGCAAGGACAAATTATCAGACAGCTTGACGTGGGTCCATAAGCTCCTTAAATAGTCCTAATAATTGTGATGCCAGACAGGTGCGCAACAGGAAAACCAGGAACGCCTCTGTTACCTGGTGGACACTAACAGAACATGGTCATGACAATTTGCATACCTTGAACAAACGGAGAAATCTGTTCTATTTCTGGGCCCACCACCCATTCTACTGCAGTGTTTGCAAATAATTAATGTCTGAACATCATCATAGAGTAGTGATGTTGGAAAGTCGACTAGTCGAGTACAGTAGTCTGTACCACCCCTCGTCAAAGACAAACTGAGACATCTCTTTTTTGTTGTGGGCCCACCACAGCAGCACATTTTTCTGCGGTGTTTGCCTTCACCTTCTGAACATCATCATTGAGTAGTAATGTTGTAAAATCGAGTAGTTGAGTAGTCTTAGCCACTCCTCGTCACAAGGATCAGTTTTTTACCAATGTCAAATGTGAACATCATATTTTTTCAAAGCACTATGGATGTCTGTATTGGACTTGATTAGATACCAAATGAAGTGTCAAGTGGCTGTACATCTTAACACTAAAATGCTTGTCGAATGAATTTTTATTTTCAAAAGTCTCCCTTTTTTGATCAAAAATATGCTCTCAATTAACATCATGTACCCGAGCATGAATGTAAAGAGGCTTTAAGCTAAGAAGCGATTGCTCTTGTCAAAAAATATGCCTGCACGGCTTTGCTGGCACCAGTGCCAGTGAGATGAGGGGTGGGGGGAGTTTCAGTTTACCAAAAGGATCAACGTCAGTGGATCAGCTAAATTAGATCCTGTCTACATTATTAAGACATCTATGAAGTGTGCATAGTGGATGTGATGTGTCGTGGTGGATCCCTGTTCTCAGCTAGACTGCAATCCAGACTTAAAATGGAGCTCAGAATTGAAGAGGGAGAATAAGCGGTCTCCTAGAGTTTCATCTAGTGCAGAACAAACCGGTGCAAAGGGATGGTCCTGGTCTTTTATGCTACACAGCTCTTGATCAGCCCAATCATCTACACCACAGTGATCAATATGGCCAAAGTGGTATTTGCTGTGGTTCTGTTGTCTTGTCATGTCATGTCTTGTACATTTCAGCACTGTTAGATGTTAAATTCTCATTACACAGTATTGCAGGCAATTGAATTGTTTCTTCTTAACTTATTGCTGCTATTAATACTTCATTTAGGTTAAACTAAACTACCAATCGTTTGGATGTGACTCGATTTTTGGTACCTCCCTATTAATGTGCACCAAGCAAGGTGCACATTAGACATGCGGTAAATTTATGAGGCAAACTCATACTTTCTGACTTGATGTCGAACCCTTTCAGGGACGGCGGTCACTACAGTGGACAGCTTATCATGTTATCAGGTTACAGGTTATCATTATTGGTGCATGAAAGGGTTAAAGCAGACCCTTAAGCTCTAGCATAAATAAAGTTTGATTGATTGATTGATTGATTGATTGATTGATTGGTTGTCTCTTTAGACCCCATTTCGATGGAAGGTTTAGTTGTAATATATTCCAAGTTTAGCTTTTATTTAGAGTAAAATGCCTTGATGCATGGATTGCAGCTGCACACCTCATTGTGCAGCGAGCTCGATCTCTGCCGGTTGTTCAGCAACCACCGGCACCTTTGACAGTTCTGCTGTGGTTCGCTGTGAGCATTTAATTTCAAGTTGTTTTGAAGTTAATTCTACATTTTGAAGATTGTAGTGCTCTTGTAACATTAAAACAAAACCTTTTTATTCATTACTTATTTTTTTGGGTGACAGCCGCCACTGTTCATCCCCAGGCGAGATTCACAGAGCGATATATTTTTAATTGGCTATTTTTTTTAGCAGAGGTCGTGGGTTCGATCCCGGCTCGGGTCTTCCTGTGTGGAGTTTGCATGTTCTCCCCATGCCTGCGTGGGTTTTCTCCAGGTACTCTGGTTTCCTCCCACATTTCAAAAACATGCATGGCAGGCTGATTGAACACTCAAAATTGACCTCGAGGTGTGTGAGTGCGGATGGTTGTTCGTCTCCGTGTGCCCTGCGATTGGCTGGCAACCGGTTCAGGGTGTCCCCTGCCTACTGCCCGAAGACAGCTGGGATAAGCTTCAGCACCCCCTGCGACCCTTGTGAGGATAAAGCGGATCAGAAAATGGATGGCTGGATGGATATTTGACATTCTTAAGTGAAATAGTCATTTTTAATTGAAGTTGACAGCTGACACTACGCTCCACAGCAGTGCACTCAACACACAAGTCAGAGGGGGAATTCAAATGAGGCAGGTGGACATTTATTCACCGTCAGCCCACCTCCTCCATTGGCAAGTGGTTTCTAATGGGTAAATGTCCACTTGCAGACATAATGATTCAATTGTGCTTCACTTTATGTGTCAAAAGAGTTTTGTGGTTGCCAGCGTTTTTTGTTTGTTGGTTTTGTTTGTTTGTTTGTTTGTTTGTGTGTTTGTTTGTTTGTTTGTTTGTTTGTTTGTTTGTTTGGGGGGATCCATTTGGCTCTTTAAGTATTTATGGTTGTTGACCCTCACATCGAGGAACAGCAACAACGTGAGCCTGTATGCCCCATTTCTTGAGGCAGACTACTGTCTGCCTTCTCCCATGACAAGGTTCCAAAAAAGTGAATGTGCAGTGTGCAATTTTTGCACACACACTAATATTAAACATACTAATACTAAATACATGACTGCCTGATGATGGGAAGTTAAAGAACATCTGAACAGTGTCTGAAGCCATTATAGTGGAGACATGAAGAGAGACAGAAACAGGCACTTGCCAATTACAAGCCTCCTAACCCATTTCGTGAGGGACTGCGCAATCGGAGGTGTCGCTCAACCGCTTGCTGCCGCACTTGGCATCTTGCCAATGCATTTGAACAAGAAACACGCAAATTCATTACATTTGACTCAGGAATCAAATTGGATTGAAAAAGAAAATCAGTATGAAGCACATTTTATTTGTTCATCTTTTTTTTGTTTGTTTTTTTAATCTTCATAATTATGGTTGTATTGGAATGGAGCTATAAAAATGTATTTCCAGTGAACAAATGTAACGCAATAGGACGAACACAAAATGAAAATGTGAATTGGTCATCACAGGGATGTTGACGTTGAATAATGTTTGATACTTTTGATTGTTCTTTTTTAATTATTTTTTTAACTATAAGAAGGGTTGCTAGTATATGTCTTGCTAGGTGCTACCTGCTATTTTCATACTACAGCAAAACAAATGTTCAATAATTTGGAATCCTGCCAACTTGTTACAGGATCAAAACTAAATACAGAGTCTTAACGGCATCTAGCTGAAAGTGGAAAAGTAGTGTATTAGCGATCCTTGACCACAATAGCTGTGGGCATCCCAGACTGACTTGAATTTCAAATGCACCGATCCAATTGTGGTGTTTTCACAGTACTTTTCAAGTGTTCTGGTCACACCGCTACAAGGCTCACAAGGCGCACTAGTCACGTGCAACATTGGTACTTTTGTTCCTATTGGGTTTGGGTTACATTCTATGAGAGAAAACAGGCAGAAAATTGACACATTTTCTCGCAGCTACTGTGGATCCCCCCCCACAAAAAAAGTGCTTCAATCTGAATTTGTCATTTCCACATTTCCTCGTTCTTTTTTATGGAGGAGCCGCACAAAGGCAACAACAAAAGTGGCTGGTACCGAGTGACATTTCCGCCATGTAGTCCACCTTCTGTCATTTGAACATAATGGCTGTGACCAACGGCGCCGTGTTTACATAGCAGAGCACCCAGACTGTGACAAATCATAAAAGCTGGCCCTCCGTAGCCAGCCTGCATTTCATTAAACTTTAACTTCCCTTATCGGCTCCAACAGAGAACAGAATAATAAAGGCTGACAGGTATCGAAAGATGTATGTTTGGACTGGCGGACAGGAACAGCATGAGAGACACAACCAGCTTTGTCACCAAAGAAGGGACATATGTTGTGGGCTATAAAGACCGAGGGCAGATGTTGTTGTTTTACTGAAGCTGGTAGATGTTGTCAATTGTACTTTGCACATATGTTCACCATAAATAGTTCCCGTTCCCAAATAATAGTTCTTGCTGAACAATGACCGTTACATGAAATGACTGGTAAGGCCAAGCAAAATGTATAATGTTTATTGATGTAGTCTGTCGAGAACAAAGCGCTGCCCCGACTTAAAAAGGTAACAATTTCCATTAGTGCTCAAGTGCTTCCAATTCAAACCATTGTTGAGTAAAATAGACGTGAACTCTAGTTTGTTAGACCAGCCAAGGCTTTGAGAAATTCAACTCACGGATGGCAAAAAAAGAAAGAAAGAAAGAAAGAAAGAAAGAAATATGTGCAAAGAAGGCCAATTGCTTCATTAATTCATTCCAACCAATACACAAATGAAGATGTGTGCCTGGCTTCTTCTTCAAATACAGTATCACATTCAATCACATTCGGTAGATACAGCCAAAACAGAGCAAGAAGATTGAATATATATGTTTCACATTTCTTGGGATGGCCATGTGCTCATAAAACACTCATAATTTTTGTGGGAAATCGATTGAAGGGGCACATTTTAAAGAAATTTCTGTAGCATCTAGTCAATGACTTAAAAAAAAAAACAACAACAAATGGCTGAGCCTTGGTTGGGTTCTCTCGCCGTGTTTCCCCCTCCACCCACCCGCATGCCTCTCTGAAATCCACTCTGCACAAAAAGAACCCTCATAAAAGAAAATTGGATCTCAGGCATAAGTTGGGTGGGGTTATATCCATCAGGACAATGCGGCAAGGCCAACAATGAATCATGTTAAGATCGTGCGAGAAACGCAGTTGATTGATTGCATAGAACCTTGCCCATCAAGGCCACCAGGTTTGAAACAAGGATATTTGGAATGTGAGAAAGAAAGAGGCATTTACGGCAACAAAAAGCTGCTGAAGCGGCCTTTGTGAGTATCTGAAAGGACCTATCTCCAGCTTGCCAGGCTCTCCCGTCGAGCAGACGAAAGACTACTGTGTAAATAAAAGCCGAGGGTGAGTTCACAACTTTGCCTGCGTGAAAATAAAATGGTCACAATAACAGTGCAGATGCATACACAAATTGTTCCTTTCTTTGCAACTCTCAGTGGGCACTTCGGCTTTATTCGCCACAGAATGTCAATTTCTTCGACAGCTTAACTGCAAGCACAAAAAGTGCATAGTTAGTGTTCATAATAATTTGGGCGAACTGATACGATCACTGTCCATCAACAAGATGGATGGCAAGCTGCGCACACATTTATGTCTTTTATTTTTTCCGCACTCTCAGTGAAATGCTGGTTGCCAAGGATGTGATCTGCGTTTTTAGTTATATACGGCTACACACGCGATCAGGTCATGTGGTCCTCCCTGCGGGTAGTGATGGTCGTTGTGAAGGGTATTAGCCGGTCGGAAGAGCGGACCAGGCGGCTCAGATAGCCTCCTCCTGCAGGCAAGTCAGTCTGGAGTGCTGCTGCCGCCTCTCCCCCCTGCAGCCATGTCCTGCTAGAGTGAGCCCCTTCACCAAAGCTTTGTCTGAGAAGAGAGTAGCCGAAAGGGCCCTCTGACACACCGGACAAGACCCTTCAATATACAATCGCCACCTCCGCAGCCTCGAAAAAAAACAACATTGACTGCCCATACACATGCATTCCGCATCCACTCGTGTCTGACACCGCATGAGTGCCAGTGACGCTTTATCTACTGCTTTTTGTACGATTGTAGAGTTTGTACAGAGTGCTAAGCTCAAACACAAACACTGGGAGTTGCACCAATGAGCTGCATGCCATCTGCCCCGTTCACCCCCCTTTATCGGGCTTTCATTTTCTGTCTTAAGTCAAGCTCTGCTTTCACTGAGCAGAGAAGGACATGTGGAAGTTTGAAATAATCCTTTATCTGCAATGTTTTTGAGCGTGTCACTGGAATGCAAAATGGAGATGTAATCAATAACGAACAACCAAATGGAAGGACGGATATTTTATTGAAAAGAAAAGGTCGTTATTCATTCTTTACCTAGCCCACATATTTCTGTTTTCTAATTTAAAATAAAAAGATTAGGCCTTAATAGCTGAGCGTCTGACTGCATCTTTTTCTGAATACAAAAAAAATGATGCTCCAGTCCATACGAGCACACCATTGTGCTTTATGTTATTGCAAATAAACCACCACACATTTCCAGTCTCCGTAGATAACTTAAACCATATGTACCAAAGCCCAGTGTGTCTCGCAGTATCTGAACTGACTCAGTCGGAAGAAAGAAAAGCAAGGACATGTTTGTGTGTCTGTGTGCGTGTGTGCTTGTATGTGAGAGGCAAGTAAAAGAAGAATGCAATAAAATGTATGGAGTTTTTGTCCTTGTGACTATAGGCTCAAATGAGGTGGTGACATGTTTGGAATTGGCCCCAGCCTATCCACAAAGATGGACAGGGACATGGCAAGCGAGAGTTGATCCGTACTCTCTAGTCACCTGCTCGGCTTTAAGAATCCTCAGACATTGACCTTCAAATTCAGCCTACATTCACAGCTGATGGAAAGTAAGGTTCCCACCCATCCGGTAAAATACGGAATTGTCCTTTAATTAATGGAGAATTAAATGTATTGAACCAATATGGGACACAGTTTGTTCTGTATTTTTCTAATTGTCCTATGCGTCTGTCACACACAAACATGAACACTGAATTTAACAATAATGAACAAAATAAAAGACAGGAAATATTAAAGACAGCAACGTGGTATTGGCGGGAGGTACTCCTGCGGACCCGCGAGCGTCGTCTACGTCTAGTGCCTTCTTCTCTGCTCTGTGGCCAAATCCTCTGTGTGTCTGCCTGCACTCAGGCATGTCATGATCATTGCCTAGTAACGTGCTCACTGCAAACTAAACACCGGGCTGCACCGCGGGTTTTAAAAATGTCGACTACAGCAGATAAGGAGTAACAAGAAGTACTCTTGGAAAAAGTAGCACATTGAGGAAGACAGGGAATAACTGTTGACTCTTGTACCAAAGAGCACATGAAGGTGTTGAAGAAGATGATTGTTTTGCATGTTTTAACAGTTTTTTTTCCATCTTTTCATATGGGTTCAGACAAGTGTTTCATTTTATTGTAGTTATCTGTATTATCGTAAAAAGTGACCCTAGACAGGCTTTGTTACAGCTATTACAGCACTCTGTAATACATGCATGTAATACGGTCTGCTCAAGTTCAGCCTAGTTCCGACTATTCGGCCTTGAACATGTATACACACAAGTGTTTCATAAGTGTTTCATTTTTTTTGTCTTCCTCTTAACGTAAAGGTGTACCCAGATGTTCCATTTACAGCACTTTATAGGTCATGTAATTTAAAAATTGTCCTCTTTCAGGCAATGTGTCGCCAGAGAGGCTTTGTTGAATTTACAGTACTTTATATGTATATGATACAGTAGGCCAGGTCTATATGCTCAAGTTCAGGCTACTAAGTGTTTCATAATTGTTAAAAGTGTGAACGTAATTTACAGCACTTTTTAATAGCCTGTCGGCTATGCTCAGGTTCAGGCTATTTCAGTCAATAAAAAAAACAAAACAATGTTCATTGCTAATTATGCACTTTAAACAATGAGGAAGTCTAAATGCTTTCTTGAATTCTCCTTACTTACTGACCATCAAGTGACCCCAGAGGCTTTCATGGAAAAAAAAAACCCATGTGATTCTGGGTTTTGGGGAGCCAAACCCTCAAAATGTTTTCGCCCATGTGGTTTTGCCACGATGCCGTGAGGAGTGCCCCTTATTTCCAGATCTGAAAGGTTTCAACCCTAATGGAAAGAGATAAGCGCCTCTAATCCGTCCATCGCCATCGCACTCACATTTATTGATTGACAGACTTATTTTTACTCTGGCTGCACGCTGTCACCACACACCAATGTGATCCATAAACCTAATAGATGTTTATTTGAAGGAGCCTAATGTGGAAAATGCCGCAGAAGACATGCGAATCAATTTTCAAATGCAAGCATAATTGGATATTGCTGGACACTTATTATAAGTCAAATGTCTGCCTGGAATTCAGAGTCCTTTTGTCCATGCTTACAATGTTTCCTTATGTGACATGTTATCGCGCTCTAGCTGTTTCTCTCTGTCACTTTGACAGATTACTGCCATTGAAAAAAATGCTTGAAATCAGCGTATCACTGTTTACGTCTATTATCCATGAATGTACATTGGTAGAGTATACAAAGTAGGTCCTAGACTCCTCCCACTCTGGGTCTACATTTTCACGTGACACTGGCAGGCTGGGTGTTACGAGCACTTGACAATAAGTAGGGGAGTAGGAGGAAGCGCTTACTGCGAGTCTCTGCAAAAGGGCATGGTTGCCTACATGCGGTCTCTGTCACAAACCTGCTGTGATGGGGTTCATGTCAATCCACACACACACACACACACACGCACGCACGCACGCACGCACGCACGCACGCACGCACGCGCGCACGCACGCACGCACGCACGCACACACACACACACACACACACACACACACACACACACACACACAC
>JAOYNJ010001976.1:0-28403 GCA_025770055.1 Hippocampus barbouri
GTCATGTCTTCGGTGGGCTGCGCGATCAGCTCGCCACCCTCCAGTCGCCACCCCTCCGGCAGAAGCTCCCGCGCCTGCTCAATCAGCGCCTTCCGCTTGGCCTCATGCTCCTCCGCATTCGCCGCGTGCTTATTGGCCTTGGTCAGTAGCTGCTCGATGGTCATTGGTGCTTCCTCTTGCTCGGGCTGGCGGATGCGATAGGCGATGATGTCGCCTCGCCCACCCTCGTGATTCCAGTCCATGGCCACTCTCCCGCCCCTGTCGTGGGACTTCATTGCAGGGATGGCCTCCTGAACACTCAAATCCCGATACCGCACATCAACTAGCGTGCCTTCCTCCACCGGACACTCCCCGCCGTGCCACTCGAACCATCCATCTGCATCCGGCTCGGTGCCGAGGATCTGGTCGATGGTGAGTTGGCGGCCGTCGAGTCGCAATCTGCCAGTTGTGCTTGTGTGCGCGAAGGTCTCGCCCTCCCCATTGATGAACCCCCATCCAACATAGCGCGATGTGCGCAAGGTGCCTTTGGTTAAGGGGCGCGCGTTCTCAGGGCACCCCGCCGCCATAAACGCCTTCGCCACTGCGTGATACTGATCTTCCGTCATGTCTTCGGTGCGCACGTAGTCACCGAGCTTCAGTACGATCTTGTTCATTGATCTGGTTCCTCGTTGTCAGGGTTGCTGGCTATCCAACAGAAGTCTTGATTCTCCCTGAGGACATTTCCCCGGGAATCCATATGCACGTGCTCCACGTTTATGGAAACAGGTTGCTTGGGGCAGTCACTGACTGCGCACCCCAAGCGCCACCCCAGCGATATTTGCCAGCAGGTGTTGCACAGGGTGACGGGCATTGGGCTCATCTCAGTGCGGACTTGCCGCTCGCGGATGGCAGCGAGTTCTTCTGGGGTCTTCGATTCGTACCAGCTATCCAGGTACTCAAAGAGTTCTTCGATTGAGGGCTCGGCTTTTTTGGACATGGGTATCTCGAGAGGCAGGTTGGCCAGAGCCAACATGAAGGTCCACGACACGGAACCCGGGCAACTCAAAGCAAGCCATCTCTTCGAGGCAGGCTTGGGCCAGTGCCACCAATGTCGCTGAGGCTTGAGTCTCAGCACCGTCTACCATTTCCAATTCCAGAGTGATCTGGTGCTTCTTCGTTTTAGGGTCCTTCATTGGGGTCTCCGTAAAATATGTGGTAGTCAGACATAAAATCTCCGAAAGCCCAGTGAGCCAAGACAGTGCCACAGTGGGCACAGGAAAACTCTTCTTCGCAGACGATGTTCTCAACCCAGTCCACTGGAGTACCTCGGACACTTGCCGGCTCTTTACTACAAGCCCAGCACTTGATGCACTCGCCGTTGGCCTTGTAATGCCGGGCATCGTAAAACGTGGTGCACAAGACCTGAGCCAATTTTCTGAGGTGCTCTCGATATTCGAGAGAGTTCTCGATATGGAGAAGCTCTGGGGCTGCGGGCACTGAATTGACTGTCTCTGCTGTACCGATCAAAAGAGGCATGGCTCGTTTTCCCTTCAAGGCGCTCATGATGTCACCCTGCTTTCTTGAGCAGATCCAATAGTGTGTTGTGGTACGTGGCCAGGATTGGGTACACCTCATCTGCTTGGATCGGTGCACGGGCTTTCGCTTCGAGGACAACATCCTCGAGACTGTCTCGTGTGGGGTATACGTCCAACGGCTTGGGCGCTTGGTTCTTGATAGCCATACGTGGGCCTTTATGAAAAAGACCCACTGGGCTGTGGGTCAGATGTTGATTGGTGACTCAACCATCAGAACGGAAGATCCGTTCGAGGATGAGGTGAAGGATGCCGATCACGACACCGACAAGAGCATACTCGACAGTGCCCCAGTCAGGTGGGGCAACTTCCATCACCAGCAAAACAATGGTGGTGTAGATCAGGATAGTGGACACGCTCATGAGTCTGCTGCTCCTAGTCTGGAATACGTTCGTCTCGGAGAGCACGGAACTGATCATAGTGCTCCTGTGCGGCTGTCTTGAGCTGTGCCAAAGGCACAAGGCCGTCTTGGCACCTTGGTTCATGTTCTTGGATGAACTGCTTGAGTGCCCCGTGCCGGGCCAACGCACTGAGCTCATCCTGAGTCATGAACTCTGATGTGTCTCGGTAGCCTCGAGCTTGCATGGCGTAGTCTATGCAGTCAGCTAGAGTGGCAAAACCACTCACAGCACGGGGCGCCCCCTGCAAAAGGGCGCCATGCACTACGCAGTTCCAGCGGTTGCGTGGAAAATCGTGGACTTGAACCAGGACTTCATCACCCCAGTAAATTAGGCGGTCACGCTCACGACGGACAACCTTGATCGGCTTGCCTCGGAGCATCTCGTAGGTGTGCTTACCCATTGCCGAGAACCTCTTCTGCCCGGGCTTGTGCTGCTGCCGCGTTGTTCTGATCAATGGATCGCTTGATCCGGGTCAGCGTCACGTTGTGCATGACCAGGCCCACGTCTTGCGGAGAAAGCTGAGACAGCATCTCGGTGACATTGCTGAGGTTCAGTTCCGGCCGGCGAGCCAAGACTTCCAGTGTCTGGATGTCGATGCCGTGCTTACGACAGAACTCAAGGATCTGCAGCTCACCGAAAGGTAGGCCATTGGTGGAGACTGTCTCCTCTGCTGGCGTGAGGTCCATCTCTTTCTGTGGGTGCGGAGTACGATCTACCGGCTGCTTGCCCTCAGGCGTACCCACGCCACGCTCATTCAATGCACGCTGCACAGAGCGCACGCTGATGCCCAGAGTCTTGGCAACTGTCTTCGTGTTGCGCACACGGTCATACAGGGCCACTACTCGGTCTTTGGTCTCTTCGCTGATCTTCTTGCCCATCTGTCTCATCCTCGTCCAGAAAAAATAAGGCATCCCCGTAGGGATGCCGTGTCAGTTGTCATTCTTCCAATCGGGAAAGAGGCGCCGGAGGCGCCCCTTGTAGTCATACCCTCAGCAGATCGCGTATGCAGACTTACGGATCTTGTCTCCGAGGTCATTGCTCAGCTTCTTGTACTTCAGTTTGGTTCCGTGCATCTGGCTGAAGATGTCCGAGAGGATCTCAGACTCAGCCAGTTGAGCAAAGACCTCACGATAGTGTTTGCGCAGGTGGTTCATGTGGTTCGGATGGCACTTAACATCTGTTAATCAGGCCGCTACGCCTGACCCTACTTTCCGTGGTTGCAGTGGTATCCAGTATCGGCACTGGCAGTTTCACGGGCTGCGGCTGCTTCTTCGGCAGTGGGGAATACTCCAAGGTGTTTCGCTTTTCCATCGACAGTAATATACGCACGGTACTTGCCTCTGGATTTCATGTAGCTGACACCTACGTATCCCGTAGCAGAATTGGCTTGCTTAGGCATGTTCCTATTGTTATCGGCCTGCATTACTTCACGCAGGTTGATCCAACGGTTATCTGCCTTTTCGTGGTTGATGTGATCTATAAAGGCTGGCCATCTTCCTTCCATCATCATAAAGATGATCCGATGCGCGAGGTACTGCTTACCCCCAATACAAACGCTAAGGTAGCCGCGAATGTGCTTAAAGGTAGCCTCTTGACCGGCCTCCCCACTCCTAGAAGTAGTCTTGAAAGTGAGCGCACCGGTACCCGCATCGTACTCAAATGCCCTATGCAGGCTGTCGTAAGTAGGTTCCTGAATGGAACGAACTACGCTTTTACACTCATTGCAGATATGCCCGATACGGCTCTTACGAGCATCGTAAATGTTTCGGACATGGTAGCTGGAGCCACATTGAGCGCACCTACATTCTGCGGAGTATTTGCCTGTTTTCTGGATCACTTCAACCATTGCAGCTTCCCTCTGGTTATGCACACATGTTTAAAGCATACCATAACCTTTGGGGTAGGTCCCCAACTTTCGCTGGGGTGTCGGACTATATCTTCACCCTCGATTTCTCGGTGGGGTGCAAGGCGCTTCGGCCCTCGCTTGAGTGGCCTACGGACATTATTTACCCATGGGGTATCTCGTCCTAGTCTCTACACCTTCCGCCCATTGCTGGGACGGCTTGGCACGGGATTGGCATAGGCTATTGCCCTTAGCGTCCCCCGTTTTCACCTTGTTTCATCAGCCCATTACTGAGCTGAGGAGCCTAAATTGACTCATCATGGACAGACATGATCGGGAAGGGCTTGTGAGCCAGCATCTGGCAGTAGACTTCCCGCAGTGCCTCGAGGTGCTCCAGAGACATGTGGTTGGCACCAGCAGCCGTCATGTGATCGGTGACCACTGGATCGGCCATACGGGACTGCTCGTAGCGTTCGATGTAGACAGGCATCTTGCTGTGCTTGCTCATCTTCTGATGGCCCTGAGTGCCTCCCACGTAGCGATACAGTATCTCGTTGTCCACGATGTCATACGCACGAACAGTAGCGTACTCGTCGTAGTTGCAACGACGGATCAGGTTGCGAAGCACGTAGGCATCCACCAAATCTTAGACGGGTCGTTACTCCGCCCCCATTGCTATGTCTATCAATCTGCGTATTGAAGCCTCGGTGACACCGTACATCTGTGCCAGCTCAGCCTTCGTGGTTCCATCTTGCTTGAACCAAATACCCAGAATCTCAGCCACTTGCTTATGGCTCAGCTTGATATTGGGGTGCTTGCTGAAGTTGTCGCGGTTGGTTGCATAACCCACGTTCTCCTTGGCAGTCACCCACTGGCATGTATCCGGTGAATAGACATGAGGATGTATCCCCAGCTCGTCACACAGAATGTCCTTGTCGAGGTGTAGTCCTTCTGACCATCCATTTGCGATGGCCCACTCTACAAACCCCTTCGGATTGCCGATCCATTCCTCACACACAGTCACCTGCTTGGCCCCGTACCATTGATAGCTCGGTACGTTGGGGTTGTAGCAGCGTCCCATCATTCCCCGATATGCCTTGTAGGCTGGGTGCGTGTCACTGGCCTTACGAAACCCATGACGGGTCTTGCGGGCAAGCTCTACGCATCCACAGGAAGGAAGCTCAGGGTCGTTCTTCACCTTGGTCTGGTGAGTCACTGTACTGGCTCTGGCTACGTGCTCTGCCCCGCAGGCACACTGATAAGTCCAGTACGCCATACGGTTCTTCACGTGGCTCAGAGACACTGCTGTGAGGGAGCCGAACTGCTGTCCGGTTATATCCTTGGATCTGCTGCCAGTCATAGCATTAACCATCAATTGAGTGTATCTCAATCATACACTGCATTGATGCATGGGTCTCCAACTTTCGCTGGAGTGTGGGGCTATATCATCACCCTCGATTTCTCGATAGGGGCAGGGCGCTTCGGTGGGGACTTCCCTCACCTATGGACTTCATCTCCCGTTCTGGGCGGTATGTCCTAGTCTCTGAACCTGCCTCAGGATTCCTCCCGAGGATTGGCTGCTGATTGGCATAGGCGTGAGCCCTTAGCTTTCCAGCAATTCACCCTGTTTTCTCAATGCACATTACTGCGCATTCACTCCGTAGATCTCAGAGTGCGTTACATTGGCCACGTTGGCTACGCCAGACTCCTCGCCCACGTTGTCTTTGAAGTAGGCCGTGAAGGTCGCATGATCCAGCTCATCGATCTCGATCTTGGATTCCATATCGGCCATGTTCTTCACGTGGACGTGGAAGTTATCCGGCAGCACCCAGCTATGCTTCAGCGCGAACGGCTGCCAAGTATCCTTCAGCTCCTGAAGTAGCTGGAAGGCTCCCGGAGCCACCTTCATGGCTGCGCTGTAGAACGCTGCCAGTTCTGGCGTGTCCTCACCGAACAGTTGCTGTGGGATCAGGCTGGAGCCGTAGGTGGAAGTCATGACAGCCTGCTTGATCTCAGAGCGATCCAAGACCATCTGGCCACCCAGCTCACGATCCATGCCGGCAGTCACGTCAGTGTAGGCATCTGCTCGACGGTTGGGGTCGATCAGGCCAGTGGCATCGGCGCCGGCAACACAACCAGACAGTGCGCTCAGGATCTGAATACCGGAGCAGGTGGCATCGAAGCCTACGGCATGGCCAATGGGCTTGCCCATGCGTGCCTGCTCAATGGCGATCACGGTCTTGATGTATAGCGGACGGGTCTTGTCAGGTGCCTGATCCACCAGATCCTCTAGCTGGTCGATACGGTTCATGATGTAGTCGATACGGACTTCGAACAGTTCCTTGTCCAGTCCGAGGTGGTTCGCTGCGTCAATGCACAGGGTTTCGAATGCGGTGTAGTCTGCCATGGTGTCTCTCTCCTGAATTGGGTAGGTAGGTCGTACTGGGCGCCGATCAGTCTCCTCTGATATGGCGCTCGAGCTTGTTTATGAGGTTCCGAGTATCCTCAATTGAGCGGCTGAGTTCCGTGGCCTTGGCGTGGTTTTGTGCGATCAGGGCTCGGGTCTTCAAGTACTTGAGCTTCTTGAGCTTGGTCTCCGCCTCCCTCAGGCTTCGCAGATGGGCTGCTGTTTTTCTGAAGGCTTCACGATGTGCCTGCATTGCGTTCATGACTGGTTCCCCCTGATCAGGTCAGTGATCCACTGGTACATGGCATAGGCACGCATGTGCGGAAGCGCATCACGCTCATACCGGTAGCCATAGGCTGGGTTGATCTCGATCTTGATGTCCCCCTTCCTCACACCGCCTGTGCTGCCGCTGACACGGATTGCGCCCCCTAGGCTACTCAGCTTGCGATAGAGGTGATTGGGACGCACAGAGAGCAGCTCAGCTAGTTCTGAGACGGGTGCCACGATCACGTTGCGGTAGTCGATACGCTGAACCAACAGATTGAGGAGGTCGTGCTGGGCATTGGTCATGGAGACCTGCTTGCCCTTGTAGAAGTGATCCCCCTTGTCTGCGTCGTAGATCCTCCTCACATCGTTCACACGCTTGAGTCGTCTCTTATCCTTCTTGTCCATGAGCCTCTCCATTTGCGTTGTGCTCGTGCGCGTACAGGCCGTGCCAAGCGACGGCGGAGCCGGTAGCGCCGGCAATGGCCTGATAGCGTACGAGTGCCTACTTACGATCTCACCGGTCCAGAAGTTCACTCGGTCGATCAGTCCGAGCTCCTTCAGCACCTCGAATTGGTCCATTTCTCCCTCCAGTTTCTACACCACTTTGAGCCGAAAAGTGGTGTAGAAATATCGCTGTAACCCGCATGGTTGATGGGTTTCTCGAAAACTCCCTTATATATACTAAGACTTCACGAACCCGCAGGGATCTTCAGGCGTGCAGGCACGCCTTCGACCACCTCCGTGTCCGCGAAGTCAAGGATGGCTTTTTTGAAGGCTGTGCCTTGGTAGCTGATGTGATAGCCGCGGCAGTAGATCCGGCCACGCTTATCGATCTTGTGGGTCAGGTAGAACCGGTTCCCCTGATCAATCATGGTCTGGTAGGTATGTCGGCTGACCTCCTTGAACTTCTTCCACTGATCGATCTGCTCCGGGTCCTTGAAGGTGAAGGTCGGAGTCTCCTCCACAATGCGCAGGAACTCCTCATCCAGCTTCAGGGGTGTCTGGTTCTGGGTGTTGAGCACATCGAGACACACATCGTCTCCATGGGCGTTATAGCCCTTGGAGATGACGCACTCATTGAAGGTCAGGTAGCCGCTGTCCCAGTTGGATCTGAGACGGTTCGGCTTGCAGACCATGGGCATCACATACTGGGAGTTGGCAATGTGCTCTTCCAGTGCCTCGCTGATACGCAAGCGAGATACCACCACAAGCTCCCCTGTGCCCTCCTGACGGGCGATGTCGTACGCATCAGTCATACACAGCACTGCGATGATTTCGGCTGCTGTGCGGACTCCTGAGGCCTTGTCGCTGAAGCCTAATACCCCGGCCACCTGCCCAGAGATACTGGCCATCTTGGCGTGGCCCTTGATACGGGCTACCAGGACGAATACCTGCAAGACGATGGGCTCGAGCTCCAAATGCTGGATCTGAGCCATGCGCTCGTTCTTGGAGCTGTAGCTATAGGTCTTGCTGCGAAACGCCTTGAGACGTTGCACACCGTCCTTTATCTGCGCCTGTACTTGCATCTGTTGGGTCAGCTCCTCCTGCACCATCTTGTCGATGTGCTTGCGGCAGTAGGTGAGCTCGTTGGCAGTCTGCTGTTCGATCGGGGTCATGACAGTTCCTTGAGTGAGGTGGTTCAGGCAGATAGGGAAGCAGGCTCAGGTGTCGTCAAGGCCTTCACTGTCCACTGGTTCCAGTGGTATGCCCTTGATGATTCCCAATGCCTTGATAATTCCCAGACGGGATTCCCAGCGTTTCTTATAAAGCTTTCGCTCCTCTGGCGTCTTGCACCAGATGTGAATCTGGCTCATTGCCATAGCAGCTTTGTTGTAGCCCTCCTGCAATTTCTCGGGAGATTCTCCATAATCCTCGCGCCATGCTTTCTTGATTTCAGCGAGGTCAGCGGCTTCATACTGTTCAAGTGTGCTCATTTTTCTGACTCCAATATACGAGGAAACCCGCATGGTTAGCGGGCTTCAGGTAGGTCATTTGAGGGAATTGCTGAGATCAGTAATGCTTAATCCAGACACGTAAGCCGCGCTCTTTAGCGATGTTGATCATGTGCTTGGTGCCGCGGGACTTCCCATCCCAATAGGCCAGCAGCCCGTGGGATGCTGCAGCCATATCAGCATTGCGACGGTACCCGGCAGCACGCCCGTAGGTGTCCCACTGAGCAGGGAACTCATGGAGCTTCACGTTCTCACGATCAGCGAATTCCACTGCCAGACTATCGGCGCCACGAGCCATACCGCTGACAATGGACACGGCTTCAGCGCCCAGCTCGTTCTCTGCGAGATCGAACAGGTCAGCGCTCAGGCGGTCGTAATCATTGAAGTCCCGGCCACCAGCCACAATCAGCTTGAATTCTTCGGTCTTCCCTGCGTTAACCAGATGCTCTACTGCCATGGTGGTTCTCCGTTGGTTACTTGGTGATGTAGTACAGCGCTTTCATACGCTTATAGGTGAGGTACTTGGTAGCCGCTTGCTCGTACTGGGCGTAGGGGACTGCCTCACCCTGCTCCTCTTTCTCTGCGATCATGTAGAGAAAGATCACGGCAACTTCCTTCTGGGCGGCGATACTCCGCTCCAGCTTTGCTGGTTCATTTTGGTACCGAGCCATGATGGACTTCGCCTCTGCCATGGCCTGTGCTTTCATCTGTTGCATGAGTTCTGGCTGGAAGTCCGCAATCACCTTCTCAGCCAAGGCTTCAAGTTTGCTGTTCACGACTCACCCCTTGAGATAGGCAATGGTCTCGATGACTTGCATGCGATACTTGAGCCGCTCCACCGTGTCCGATGCACGCTGACGCTCGTGATCAAACACTGCGATCTGACTACGCGACTCAGCAAAGTCCATCAGGGCTCTGGTCTGCTCCATCAGCTTCGCGGGAGTCATGTGCTCCCCGGCCAGTGCCTTCTTCACCTGCTCGGTGATCCGAGCCTTCATCTCCTGACTGAGCTTGCTCATGTCTACGTCTCTCCATGGTACGAGTGCCGTCCCATCCTGCTACAAGGGCCAAGGCACGAAGGATCTTTGCTTCACGCTTACACTGGTTCAGCCATGCATCTGCACGTGCTGAAGACTTCTCCATCTTGAGTTGATTGATGTCCACCTGAAGCAGGCTCATCTGCTCCCCAAGGGAATAGTCCTCCCAGATCCGCAAGATGCGCTCACGAAGTTCTGCATTGCTGAGGTACTTGAATTCACGCATATCTGTCTCCTATGCCTCTCAAGGGCGAAGCCCTTGCGGGATAGCAACTGACTCCCGGGCAAACAAAAGCCCCACCAAGAAGGCAGGGCTTTCAGTACTCTACGCAGTTAATGCTACGCGGTGACAATCCAGATAACGACTGAAATCAGCAGACCAAACAAGCCACTTACTGCAGCGGCAGCCACACGGGTCATAGCACCCTCGTGATACTCAGCAAAGTGTTGTGCGATGAAACCGGTGATTGCGCTGAACAGGGTGAACAGAATGGTGAAAAGGACCATGGTATCTCTCCAGATATGGTGTAGGCAGAGTACAGTCGGCATCTGCCAAATTGGGGTGTTTAGGTTATAGGTCAGAGAAGTTCGAGGACTTCTTGTCTGAGCTCATAGATACGTTCATCTGACCCAATTGCATGGGTCATGAGGTGCTGATAGCGAACTCGGTCACCGAATGCCTCAGCACGAATAGCAGCACTGGAGCAGTGGTCCCGATAGTCCTGCCAGCTTTTGATTTTGCGCTTGAGCTCAGCAATACGCTTACGGTTGTGGTAGCGCTTGATAAGGGCAGTAATCATGTCACATCTCCTCGAGTTGCTTTAGTGCTTGGTTCCCTTTCTGAATGGCCTGCCATGCTACCCGCTCATTACCACTAGCCTTGGCTGCACGTGCGAGGTGTTCCATACGCACGGCAAAGGCCAAAAGGTCACGACGCCTCAGTGCCGGTTTGAACAACCACTCCATGAATATCCTGATCATTGCTGGATCTCCTTGCTGATGCGGATAGCCTCGTCACCCCAGTAGGTGCATTTATTGCGGAACATGAATGGTTGCCCATCCACGTACTGAATCCCACGAGCACAGTTCTGAGTGAGCTGGTAGTCCAGCACAGACAGGACGGTATCGTAGTTGAGATGGGCATCTGAGCTGCCACTGAACATAGCTGCCATGCGCTTGATACGGAATGAGGTACGCATGTCCAGCAGCTCTTTGATGGTGGCCGTGCTAATGCACTTCGCGGTGCTGCTGTCACCTCCTACACACGCATCCATCAATTCGACATCACCTTCACCCACGTCGTAACTGATCTCGTACTGCACCATTTGACTCTCCTTGGCTCAATGAAAAAACATGCCTGCCCCCTCAGGGACAGGCAATTGGTCAGAAGACGATTTCGGAATCGCTGCCAGAAGGCACGTTGAATTCCATCTGGAGCACTCGCTGGAGTGCTTCCATGTCGTCAGGGTTCTGCTCCAGACGTGCTGCCAGCTTGGCCATCCACGGCACGTTCTTGTCGAGGATGAGGAAGCCAAGCTTGTGACGGCCACCACCACTGGACGGTGCGTAGATGTTGATGAAGCCTGCTGCTTCCACCTGCTGGTCACGACGACGACGCTGTGCACCACCAGTAGCGGTAGTTGCAGTCTGATCGGCAGCAGTGTTCACTTCGCGGTTTTCGAAAGCCATGATGATTCTCCTGATATGAATGCCGGAATGGCGAGGACGGAATGTCCGTTCAAGGGCGAAGCCCAATGGAGCGTAGTGCGCAGCGCTACGTCTCCGGTTAGATAACAACAGGTGCCAGGCTCCACAGAGCCTAGCTACCTGCACCAGTGTCACGCCTCGAAGGTGATCACCTCATCACAAATGGGACAGTCCGCTGTGTGTGTGACTTCCCCTTCATCTGCATAGGCGAATTCCACTTCCAGTGTTACACCACAATCAGGACATTCGATGTCCTTGAAGCCACGGATACTCATTACGCTCGCTCCTCTGTCTCGATAAGCAGGCCATGCTCTGTTTGGAAGAAGGCAACACAGGTGTTGTGCACACCATCGTCTTCGATGATGCACAGTGGCATGTCATTGAAGTTCCCAAGGAACTCAGTGTCCTGACCAGTCCATGCAGCCTCGATCACATTGAGCATGGTCCTGAGCTCACCCACTGTCCTTGATGTGGAAGTGGAAGCTACTTGCATAGCGTTCTGCTCAGGTGCTGGTTGCTTGTGACCTTCGATGCACTCATCGAGGTAGTGCAGACATGCAAAGAACTCAGACATGAGCTCATGTGCACGCAGTGCCTCATCGCTACCCATCCCAGCATTGTCGAGGAGTTGTCCTTGTTCCATGAGCAGCTTGTAGAAGTGCTCACGACACTGAGGCAGTGTCAGTCCAAAGGACTGTGCAGTGGATACACGTGCAAGGATTGTTGGTGAAGCGGATACTGAATTGAGGATTGCCATCTGTCTGACTCCTAGATATGGGAATGCACCAACACCCCATCAGTAATTGGGATAGGGTATCGGTGCGTATAGGTTTGAGGATTTGGGAATTAGAATGGGGATTCGGAAATTAGTGAAGCTTCCAATGGATTCATTCCATTTTCTATAGCTTCCCATTCATCCCAAGTGTCCCAATCTTCTTCCAGTGCATCCAAGTCATAGCACTGATCTTCACTACTCATTACCTCATCGATATGGATGTGGTCATGAAGATCTACGATGTCACCTATATCCGCATTGAACATGTAAGCCTGTTCAGTGGAGGTGACAGTAACGAGTGCATTAGCCATGGTGATCTCTCCAGAGATTCATTTGCCACTCAACATGAGTGACATCCACTCAGTCCCGAAGGGATAACACTGTCGGTAGAGATGACTGGAGATACGAACGCAGGCACAAAGGGTAAGACCTAAACTGTCTTGGTGTGTGGTGTTCGTGTGTGGTGTTAGGTGTTGTGTGTGTGTGGTGTAGATGTAGATGTTGGATATGTATATAGGGAAAAAATAGGCCCCACTCCCTGAGGAGTGAGGCTGTTGGTTAGGACTCTGCTTCTAGCTTCTTGGCTTTGGCTTCCAGCTTAGCTTTGGACTTGAGCTGACGTGCACGTGCTTCTGCTTCTGCTTCTACGTAGTTGGTCTCGCGCTCGATCTTGGCGATCTTGTTGTAGTTCTCTGCAGTGTCGTTGAGGCCAGAGGTGACAGTGTTACCGGCTTCAGTGACGTTGTTGAACATGGCGCAGAGGTTGTAGATGGAAGTGAAGAACATGCCGAATGCACGGAAGATCATGAGCTGCTTGAGTTTGGCGAAGGTCATGGTAAGTCTCCTGATATGAGTAATGGACAGCACATGCTATCCACACAAGGGCGAAGCCCAGATAGGAGAGGAACATAGGGGTACCCCATCGAGTATTCATACGAGAAGGACACCGGGGGGGTAGTTACGTTTTTCAGTTGCTGCACCTGAAGCCCGGAACTCGTACCCAAAATAAAAAATCTGCTGAAACCTGCGGGATCGTTTTGAGGTACGATACGCGCATACACTCTATAGTCACCCTATCCCCTATTGATGAGAACACGATATGACTCACTGGTTTGATGAGGCTGCACTCGGGCAGTCACTGTTCCTGACACACAAGGTCATGAAGGCTGCATTCCCTGGGCACACTGGTTCCCTTGATGAATGGATGGATCTGTTGAACCACTACCTCCCTCTTCATGGGATGGATGACGAGAACACTATTGCACTGTTCTTGGCTCACCTGGGTCATGAGAGTAGTGATCTGAATCGGTTGGAGGAGAACTTCAACTATGCAGCGAATGCACTGGTTCCGGTGTTCGGGTTGAACCAGATCACAAGGGAAGCCGCTGCTCGGTTGGGGAGAAGTGCAGGGAAGCCGGCAGACAAGGTGGCCATTGCCAATGATGTCTATGGAGATGCCTGGGGTGAGAAGCACCTGGGGAATACGGAGTTGGGTGACGGTTGGAAGTACCGCGGCCGTGGGTTGATCCAGTTGACGGGTAGGGCGAATTACCGTCGGTGTGGGGAGGCTATTCTGGTGGATCTGATCCAGTATCCTGATCTGTTGAAGGATGATCATGAGGTGTCACTGCAGGCTGCGCTTTGGTATTGGGAAGCGCGAGTGACCAGCAGGACATTGAAGGGAAGTACCAAGCAGATCAACGGTGGGTACCATGGGCTGGAGGATCGCACTGCTCGGTACCAGCGAATCATGAAAGCACTGGGAGGTCTGGTATGACCGCGATGACAGAAGAGCAGTTCAAGAATGCACTACCCCCTTCGCTGCGCAAGAGCGTGGGGACTGAGGTGATGGACAAGGTGAATGATCTGCTGGCTGATCCGGATATGGCCGAGATCTACCGAGAGAATCTGTTGAGCTATTCTCAAGTGATGCAGACTGGGAAGTTCAAGGTTGAGAGCTATGTGAATGCGGTGAAGTACGTCAGCCAGAAACTGATGAACAAGTCGAATCTGGCCGCGTATTCGGCCACGTTCCCCGACAAGATGGCGGACTGGTCTGCCCGGGGTGTGAGCAGCAAGGATGTGTCGAGCTACGTGAGTGCGTATTCGAAATCCAAGCTGGTGACGACCATTCTGGAGCAGTCACTGATCCCGACATACCTGTTGAACCAGGATCTGTATCAGGAGGCCTTGAATCGGCAGGCTCACCTGATGATGCACGCCAAAAGCGAGAAGGTGCAGAGCGATGCGGCCAACTCGATCCTGACTCAACTGAAGCGTCCTGACACCCAGAAGATTGAGTTGGACGTGGGTGTGAAAGAGGACAGTGCTGTAGCAGCCCTGCGGGACATGACTGAGGCGTATGTGGCCCAACAGCGTCAGGCATTGCGTGCTGGGTCTATCAATGCACAGGAAGCGGCTCACGAGCGTCTCCTGTTCGATCAAGATGGTAATGAGGTGACGGATGCATGAGGACGATATGGGGGCAGATGCTGCCCTAGAGAGAGCCAAGGCAGAGATGGCTCAGCAGGCGGCTGATGAGCTGCTCAATGAGATGGCCCTGGCACAGGCAAGCAAGGCAGAGCTATCGGTTGAGGACTACCTGAACCGCTTGAGCTACCAGATTCCGCATGACTACGTGCCAAGCGACTTTGCGCTGGGCTTCGTGGCGTTCATCAAGCTGGTGAATGGCGCCGATGAGGAGGAGAATAAGACCCCGCTTGTTCACTACTACATGCTGGACACAATTTCAGATGGTGGCCGGCGGGTGATCAACCTGTGCCACCGCGGTATCGCCAAGACCACTCTGATGGGTGAGTATCTGTTCCTGTACCTGGCCGTTTATGGGGAGCTACCCAACTTCGGTACGGTGGATCTGGCACTGTATGTGTCGGATTCCATTGAGAACGGCGTGAAGAACATGCGCAAGAACCTGGAGTTCCGTAGAGAGAACTCGGACTTCCTTCGCAAGTATGTCCCGGTGGCCAAGCTCACTGACATTCGTTGGGAGTTCCACAACGCAGATGGGAAGATCTTCATCGTGAAGGGATATGGCGCCAAGACGGGTGTTCGTGGTGCCAAGGAGATGGGTAAGCGACCTCAGCTCGCTGTGCTGGATGACTTGATTTCGGATGAAGATGCACGCTCGGCCACGGTGATTGCCGCGGTAGAGGATACGGTCTACAAGGCGGTCAACTACGCCCTGCACCCAAGCCGGAACATGATCATCTGGTCGGGTACCCCCTTCAATGCGAAGGACCCCCTGTACAAGGCAGTCGAGTCTGGTGCTTGGGCCGTCAACGTCTTCCCGGTGTGCGAGCGATTCCCCTGTTCCCGGGAAGAATTCCGAGGCTCATGGCCCGATCGCTTCACCTATGAGTACGTGAAGGAGCAATACGACAGTGCAGTGAAGCTCGGCAAGGTCGATACGTTCAATCAGGAGCTCATGCTGCGGATCATGTCGGAAGAGGACCGCCTGATTACCGATACGGACATCCGCTGGTTCTCTCGGAACCTGATCATGGAGCACAAGGGTCGGTTCAACTTCTACATCACCACGGATTTTGCCACCAAGGAGACTGAGAAATCGGATTTCTCGGTGATCAGCGTCTGGGCCTACAGCAACAATGGGGACTGGTTCTGGGTAGACGGGGTATGTGCCCGCCAGCACATGGGGAAAAACGTCGATGACCTGTTCCGGTTGGTGTCGAAGTACCGTCCGCAGTCAGTGGGGGTCGAGGTGAGCGGCCAGCAAGAGGGTTTCGTGCCCTGGATCTTGGATCAGATGGTCACACGTAACGTGTTCTTCAACATGGCCAGCTCGGGGAACTCCGGGAACCCGGGTATCCGACCCAACACCAACAAGCTGCTCCGCTTCAACACCGTTGTTCCTTGGTTCAAAGCCGGCAAGATGTTCTTCCCTGCCGAGCTGCGCCGAGAGGCCATCATGGTAGAACTACTTGAGGAACTTCGTCTGGCTTCCCCAGGCGGTTTCAAGAGCAAGCACGACGACTTTATTGATACCATCTCAATGCTCGCCTCCCTGCAGGCTTGGAAGCCCTCTGAAGAGACCTCCATGAGCAAGAAGGACCCTTCAGGGCTGTGGGAGATGGACGAAGATGATGATGACTACGATACCGGCGGCATGTCCGCCTACGTCGTGTGACCAATGAGGCCCTGCCATGAACACGTTTCGAACGCTGATCCAAGCATTGCAAGACAGCGAGCTGTCGCAGGTGTATACCACTGGGGATTCCCCGGAAGATCTGGAGCCCAAGGAGGCCCGCCAGTTGATTCGATCACTGGATCTGGGGATGTCGGCCCTGTACAGCCGATTCCGGCTCAAGGACGGCCGTGTGACGCTCCGACACAGCATGTCCCTGCAGAACTACGAGCTGGACCGGGACTTCGCTCAGAGCAATGACACGTCGCTTGAGCTCAACAAGTACCTGATAGATGAAGATCGACCCTACGAAGGTGATGCCATCCGGTTGGAAGAGGTGCTGGATGAGGACGGTGATCCACTTCCACTGAACGATGGGGACTACGAGGTGCCCTGGCACCAACCTGAGCTGGGGAAGATCTACGTATCTGAGACCCTCCGGACACCCACTCCGCTGTCGCTGTGGGTGCCCTCGGATCAGGACTTGGGTGATCTGACGGTACTGTACCGCGCCCGACATGCAGCCGTTGACGTGGATGCTGTGATGGCGGATATGGATTCTGTCGAGGTAGAGCTGCCGCAGGAGTACTGGCAGGCCCTGTTCTACTACGTGGCCTCCCGTGTCTACTCACCGATGTATCGAGCCGGTGAGATGCACGAGGGTAACAATTGGGCTGCTCGCTATGAGCAGGAGTGTCAGCGTCTGGAGCGCAACTATCTGGTAATTGCCAGCGATGACTTCGATGGGGACATGTTCCGCAGGAATGGCTGGGTGTAGGTCAGCCGACTAAGAAGGGAGTCCAGCGGACTCCCTTCCACTTCCTAGCTTTAGGCGCCAGTAGAACCGAAACCGCCGGCACCACGAGCAGTCTCACTCAGGGAGCTGACCTGCTGAATCTGCACCTGAACCACAGGCACGACCATCACTTGGAGCAGGCGAGCCCCTGCTTCCCACGAAAGCCCTTCCTCACTATCGACCTTGATCACTGCGCGCCACTCGCCGCGGTAATCGCTGTCGATCACGCCACAGGTATTGCGCAAAGCAAGACCCGTCTTGATACCAGTCCCAGAACGGGGCAGGATCAGCGCCACATGGTTGTCCGGCACTGCTGCCATGAATCCGAGATTCACCGCGGTCAGTTTGTTGTACCCGGGATCGATACGGCCGGCTTCCGGCATATAAAGATCGAATGCCGCTGCACCTTCAGAACCATAGGACGGAAGTTGAAAGTTCGGGTGAATAGCCTGGAAGTCCATTAAAATGCTCCAATAGTGTTTATGCTGCTGTGGTCTACTTACGAACGGGGATATTACATGAACGACGAAAGGATCGCTGATGACCAGAAGGCCATCAAGAAAAAGCTGACCGACTGGGAACAGGAGCCAACTCTCGAAGACCTCAAAGGCGATCTTCAGGAGTGTGAGAGTCCCCACATGGCTCAGTCGCAGAAGATCAGTGATTGGCTGGATACCCTCAACATTGAAGGCAAGGCCAAACCACCGGAGCGAAAAGGCTACTCCCAGATCCAGCCGAAGCTGGTCAAGAAGCAGGCCGAATGGCGCTATGCTCCCCTGTCCGATCCGTTCCTCGCGGACGAGGACATGTTCGATGTCCACCCGGTTTCCTGGGAGGACACCAAGGCAGCCGAGCAGAACCAGATCATGCTCAACTACCAGTTCCGTACCCAGATCGATCGGGTACGGTTCATCGATGACTTTGTACAAGCCTGCGTGCAGGAAGGTACAGCCATCGTGAAGACGGGTTGGGAATTCGCAGAAGAGGACTACGAGGAAGAAGTCCCGGATGTGGAGTACACGGTCGATCCCTCTCAGGCGCCGATGTACCAACGCCTTGATGAGCTCGAGCAGACCAACCCCACCGCGTACTTCCAAGAGACGGCACGTGACGAGATCCGTGAAGCCCACAACATGTGGAAGCAGGATGGCCAGGCCCGTGCCATTCGTGTTGTCGGAACCAAGACAGAGACTCGGACGCGAATTACACGAAACCGTCCTACACTGGAAGTGTGCTACCACGATGATGTGTACCTTGATCCGACCGCTATGGGCCGCCCCGAGGATATGCAGTTCGTGATTCACCGGTTCCAGTCTTCGCTTTCGACCTTGAAGAAAGACGGTCGTTACAGCAATCTGGACAACATCGTATTCGAAAATGCCAACCCTCTAGGAGAGCCTGATAATGGGCCCGACAATGCAGGATCTTTCAACTTTTCAGACAGTGCACGAAAAAAGATCATCGTGCACGAGTATTGGGGATACCGTGACATTGATGGCTCTGGGATGGTACGTCCTATTGTTGCTGCTTGGGTAGGCGAGACGCTGATCCGCCTCGAAGAGAATCCCTTCCCCGATAAGCGCCCTCCGTTTGTGGTGGTTCCCTACCGCCCCATTCGTCGCAGTCTCTACGGTGAGCCCGATGCAGAGCTCCTCGAAGAGAATCAGAAGATCACAGGTGCCCTGACCCGAGGCATGATTGACCTGATGGGTCGCAGTGCCAATGCCCAGCAGGGTGTGGCCAAAGGTGCCTTGGATGTGACCAACCGCCGCAAGTTCGCTCGGGGTGAAGACTACGAGTACAACCCCTCAGCGAACCCTGCCCAGACCTTCTTCATGCACAAGTTCCCTGAGATCCCTCAGAGTGCTCAGGTACTGCTGCAGATGCAGAACCAAGAGGCAGAATCCCTTACTGGTGTGAAGGCCTTCTCCAGCGGTATCACCGGTACTGATCTAGGCGAGAATGTGCCGGCAGTCCGCGGTGTGTTGGACGCCTCCTCCAAGCGTGAGATGGCAATCCTTCGGCGCCTGAAAAATGGTGTGCTCGAGATCGGCCGCAAGATCATCGCCATGAACGGCGAGTTCTTGAGTGAGCGTGAAGTCGTGCGCGTCACCAATGGTGAGTTTGTTCAGGTAAACCGCGAAGACCTAGCCGGCAACTTCGATCTGCGCCTTTCCATTAGTACGGCAGAAGCTGACGAGTCCAAAGCCAAAGAGCTGAGCTTCATGCTCCAGACAATGGGCAACAACATGGACCCGGCTATGAGCCGCATGATCTTGGCCGACATCGCAAAACTGCGTAAGATGCCTGAGCTTGCCAAGCGCATTCAGGAATATCAGCCAGAGCCAGATCCAGTTGCTCAACAAATGCAGCAGCTTGAAGTGCAGATGAAACAGGCTGAAGTAGCCAAGGCCATGGCAGAAGTTGAAGAGATGCGCGCCGAGACTCAACTCAAGATTGCCAAAGCCCGTGAGGCTGGTAGTAAGGCAGACATGAGTGACCTTGAGTACCTCGAGCAAGAGTCCGGCGTGAAGCAAGAACGTGAGCTCCAGCGAGTAGGCGAACAGGCCAAAAGCCAGGCACAACTCAAAGCTGTGGATCACGAATACAAAATGAGAGAAAAGCAGGCTGATGCAAAAAGTTCTGCAAAGTCTGAGTAGTTGATTTAAGGTCTTCCCTGTAACCCATTCAATTGAGTCGAGATACTATGAGCCAGTCGGACATCCACGAAGTCGAAATCACCATCGAACAAGCTCGCAAGCAGATCCACCTTCAAAAAGCACTGGGTCGTTTGATGGAGAACCAGGACTTCAAAGACATCGTTCTGGAACAGTACCTCCGAGAAGAAGCAATTCGTTTGGTCCACCTGAAAGCTGACGAGCAGATGCAAGATCCTATTCGTCAGAAGAACCTGGATCATGGTATTGCCGGCGTCGGGCTGTTCCGTGTTTTCTGTGATCGTATTGACCGTGAAGGCAAAGAAGCTGCTGAAGCTCTTCACGATCACGAACAGACTCTGGAAGACCTGCAAGGAGAGATTGAATAATGGCCGGCGATACCACCAACACCCCCGAACAAGACAACAGCACTTCTCCTCTGAACGAAGAAGCATTCTTCAACATGTCGGACGAGGAGTTCCAGAACCTTCAGTACGCCGAAGTTCCAGTACCCGATCCCCAGGAAGAACCTGGGGTTTCTGACGAGTTCGAGGACGGTGGCAACGAGGAGCCGGAAGGCGACGAGGAAGCTACCGAACTCGAAGAGTCATCAGAGGAGGGGGAAGAAGATGAAGATGAATCTACCGGTGCCGAAGAAACTCCGTCCGATGATGAAACTGAAGAAGACTCCGAGTCTTCTGAAGAAGGCGAAGAAGAAAGCACCGAAGATTCCGAAGATGGTGTAAACTACGAAGCCGTTTACAAGGAACTGTTCTCTCCGTTCAAGGCGAACGGTAAAGAGATTCAGATCGACTCTGTGGAAGATGCTCGCCAACTCATGCAGATGGGCGCGAACTATTCCAAGAAGATGGCAGCACTCAAACCGAACTTGAAGCACATGAAGCTGCTTGAAGACAATGAGTTGCTGAGCGATGATAAGATCAATTATCTGATCGACATTGCATCAGGTAAACCCGAGGCAGTACAACGCCTCTTGAAAGAAACCAAGCTAGATCCAATGGATCTGGACTTGGAGAAAGCGGACGACTACGAACCGTCCCAGCGCACTGTGGATGACCAGCGATTGGAACTGGATGATGTCATTGGTGAGATCCGTGACTCCCAGCACTTCGATCGAGTCAAACAGGTTGTCGGCACCGAGTGGGATAGTGGTAGTAGGAAAGCGATCCGAAAAGCACCGAAAGTACTTGCGGTCCTAGAGAACCACATGGCCACTGGTATCTATGATCGTATCCTCGAGCGTGTGGATCGAGAGCGCCTCATGGGACGCTTAGATGGGCTGACCTCTCTGGATGCCTACCGTACGGTTGGCGATCAGATGAATGCGGAAGGCGCGTTCAATGACTTGGTTCAACAACCGAGTGCACAACCCGCCCCGAAACGATCTGATGCTGAACGTGCGAAGAAGGATCGGGAAGAGCAACGCCGTAAAAGCAAGAAGCGGGCTGCGGCATCTACCCGCAAAGCTCCAAGTCAGAGCAAGCCAGTGAGCGATTTCAATCCGCTCAGCATGTCTGATGAAGAGTACGAGAAATTCTCTTCCAAATACTCATGATCTGAAGGAGGCCTCCCATGGCCGGCGAAAACACTCAGCGTCAATACCGCGATCCGTACAACGGCGACCCGAGCACCATGTCTCCGCAGATGCGCGACTTCCATTACAAGAAGAAGGCGCTCATCGAAGTCGTCAAGGACCAGTACTTTGGTCAGCTGGCGGATACCACTTCCATGCCCAAGCACATGGGCAAGCGCATCAAGCAGTACCTGTACGTGCCGCTGCTGGATGACCGCAACACCAATGACCAGGGTATCGATGCCTCTGGTGCTGTCATTGCCGACGGTAACCTCTACGGCTCCAGCAAGGACGTAGGTACCGTGATCGGCAAGATGCCGGTGCTGTCTGAGACTGGTGGCCGCGTGAACCGTGTTGGCTTCAAGCGCCTCGAAGTCGAAGGCTCCATCGAGAAGTACGGCTTCTTCCACGAGTACACCCAGGACTCTGTGGACTTCGATTCCGATGAGATGCTCGAAGAGCACATTCATCGTGAAGCGCTGCGTGGCGCCAACGAGATCACCGAAGACCAGCTCCAGATCGACCTGCTGAATGCTGCCGGCGTTGTTCGCTACACCGGTTCTGCGACTCAGGATTCCGAGGTCGATGGTTCTGCTGACATCACCTACGGTGACCTGCAGCGCCTGTCCATTGATCTGGACAACAACTACACCCCGAAGCAGACCGAGATGATCACTGGTTCTCGCATGATCGATACCAAGGTCGTCGGCAACGGGCGTGTCATGTTCGTGGGCTCCGAGCTGCTCCCGACTCTGGAAGCGATGAAGGACTACCACGGCAATCCGGCCTTCATCCGCGTCGAGCACTATGCTGCGGCCGGTAACACCCTCCGCGGTGAGGAAGGCAAGATCGGTAACTTCCGCATCGTGGTCGTTCCGGAAATGATGAAGTGGGCCGGCGTTGGTGCCGATGCTTCTGGTGACAGCGAGCGTCACGCCACTGACGACAAGTTCGACGTGTTCCCGATGCTGGTCGTGGGTAAGGGTGCGTTCTCTACCATCGGTTTCCAGACCGACGGCAAGACCACCAAGTTCAAGATCACCCACAAGAAGCCTGGCTTCGAGATGGCGGATCGCACTGACCCGTATGGCGAAACTGGTTTCGCATCCATCAAGTGGTGGTACGGTATCCTGATCCAGCGTCCTGAGCGTATCGCGCTGGTCAAAACCGCCGCGCTGCTCTAACGTAGCAACCCTGGGGGGCCGTAGAGATACGGCCCCTCTCACCGTTTAGATCGTTTTCCCCTACCGTATCAGGAGCTCCCCATGAGCGAAGAAGTCCAGACCCAAGCCGATGAGTCCCAAGAAGCTGCACAGCCCTCTGAGCGTGAACTCCTCATGGAGCGTGCGGATGATCTGGGTATCCATTACTCCAAGAACATCAAGACCGAGACTCTTCGTGAACGCGTGAACGCGAAGATCGAGGGCAAGGAAGAAGGCGCTGAAGAAGACGCTCCAACCAACGCTCCGGCAGCCAAGACCGAACATCAGGTTCGTCGTGAAGCCCAGAAGAAGGCCGGCGCTCTGAAGCGCATTCGCATTACCTGCATGAACCAGAACAAGCGTGGCCACGAAGGCGAGATCTTCACTGTGTCCAACTCTGTTGCTGGCACCTTCTCCAAGTACGTGCCCTACGAAACTGAGTGGCATGTGCCACAGATCATCTACAACATGATCAAGGCTCGCAAAGTTGCTGTCCGCTACGATCGCGTTGTGAGCGGCGTCAAGACCAAAGGCACCAAGCTGGTTCCTGAGTTTGCCGTCGAAGATCTGCCGCCGCTGACCGAGGAAGAGATGAAGAAGCTCCGCCTCGAACAAGCCCGCCGTGCCGGCAACGCTGACGAATAAGGCCAGGTGATTCATGTCCGATAACATCCCCGTCACTGAGCTCACAGAAGGCACCCTCGATGGCGGGGGTGTTTTTGATTCGTTGATGCGCAGCTTCAAGGCGCACATCGAAGAGGAGCACAAGAATCGTCGTATCACCGGGCCTGAGTACTCCCAGGTTTACCTCGGTGGTATCCAAGCTGCGATGGCTCAGTCCGTCCAGTACCTCCTTGGCGCCGAGACAGCCTACCAGCAGGCAGAACTGATCAAGGCACAGGTAGCGACCCAGGTCGAACAGACTGCTCTGGTGGCTGCACAGACCCTGAATGCCGAGGCTGAACGAGCCAACATTGAATCCCGTACTGCCTTGACCGACGCACAAGCTCTCAATGTGCCGAAGGAAGGCGAGGCTCTCGACATCCGCAACGAGATGTCCGAGAAGGAAGCATTGCACCTCTATGGCGATGAGACCCAGACAGGTCTCACAGAGCTGCAGCGTGACAAGGCTTCCAAGGACCTGGACCTGGCGGATAGCCAGATTGCCAAGTCCCAGAAAGAAGAACTCCTGATCGATGGCCAAGTAAGCAAGCTGGCCAAAGACGAGGACATGGTAGACGCCCAGATCCTGAACCTGACCTCCGAGAACTCTCGCATCGAGGCACAGGTAGACCAGATCCAAGCTGAGGTGCTGAACATCCCGAAGCAAGGTCTACTCCTGGATCAACAGGTCCTGAACCTCACTGAAGAAGGGAAGCGCACTACCGCGCAGACAAGCCAGATCACTGCCGAGACAGCCAATGTCTCCAAGCAGGGCGACCTCATTGACCAGCAGGTACAGAACGCTGCTGAAGAGCTCAAGCGTGTTACTGCTCAGACCAGCCAGATCGAAGCCGAGATCCTCAACATTCCGAAACAGGGTCAGCTGCTCGATCAGCAAGTGGCGAACCTGACCGAAGAGGTCAAGCGCACCACAGCACAGACAGCACAGATCACGGCAGAGACCGGCAATGTCACCAAGCAAGGTGCAGTGCTGGATCAGCAAGCTATCAATCTGGCTGCCGAGAAGCTACGCATTGAGGCCCAGTCCTCCCAGATCGATGAGCAGACTGCACTCATCACTGAGCAGGTGAACTCTGAGGTACTCCGCAACAAGGATGGTGGTCTTCTCGAGCTGCAGATCAGCGCACAGCAAAACGAGAACGCCAAGACCCAAGCTGAGACCCAGAACCTGGCCTCTCAGAAGCTGGCGATCGAAGCTGGTACTGCACAGACCGAACAGCAGACTCTGAATCTGGCTGAAGAGCTGGCCAACCTGACCCAGCGCAATTCCATGCTGGCCAAGGAAGAAGAGCACCTGTACGGCGACGGTACCAACACAGGCTACAACGATCTGCTGCGCGACAAGGCAGCGGCTGATGTAAACATCACTGAGCAGCAAGCCGAGAATCTGGAAGCGGAACTGGCCAACATCACGGCCAAGGCTGAGCTCACTACCAAACAAGCTCTGCAGGTGGTTCAAGAAACGCTCAACGCCGAGTCCCAGAAAGACCTATTGGATGCGCAGGTGTCCAAGGTCCTCTCCGAGACCCAGTTGGTTAGCCAGAACGCTACCAATGCCGTGACCGAGGAGACGGTCCTCAAGGCTCAAGAGTGCAAGCTCAAGGCCGAGTTCGACCTGATCACCGAGCAGCGGAACAAGTCCATTGCTGAGGCTGCCATTCTGGCTCAGAAGAAGATCACTGAGCAGGCCCAGACCGCGGCAAGCAACGTGGATGACAATTCTGTTATCGGTCGACAGAAGGCCTTGTACGCTGCCCAGATGGAAGGCTACAAGCGGGACGCAGAGCAGAAGATGGCCAAGATCCTTGTTGATACGTGGAACGTACGACGCACCACCGATGAGGGCACCCAGGCCAACACTACGAACAGGCTGGACGATGCTACTGTGGGACAGGCAATCAACACCCTGCTCACCGGTGTCGGGGCAACCAGCTAACCGGTACGGGGAAGACTTGAGGGGCCTACGGGCCCCTCTTTTTTATGGGAGAACGTCATGGGACTGTTCAGCAGCAAGAAGAAGCACTTCGTAGATACCGCAGTCAGTCGGGTAGTCGAGGACGACAAGCTGCCCACTACGGCGAAGTCCGCAACATTGACCGCGATCATGGAAAGCTCCGACATCGGAGACAAGCTGATCAGCAGCCTCAAAGAATCCAGTGTGTTCTCCTTTGATCGGATGTATCGGTACGGGAAGGACCACTACACCTATGGGCTACCGAACCAGCAACGATCCAACAGTGCCAGTGGGGATGTAAAGCCGGCAGTGCAGGCAGTGCTGAACGCTATGGTAGGGCAGGAAGTGACGGTGGACTATGCCACCATGAACACGATGGACTACACCCACGCGACCTACCAAATCCTTACCGACCAGTACGACTACAACGCGGTGACCAACGAAATCGAAGCCCTGAGCCAACAGAAGGGATACACCGTATGGCTGATGGACGTGGTGCCGGTCTACGACATGCAGACACTGGAGGAGGCTGACGTGGGCTCCCTGACGCCGATCGGGTTCCCGGCAACCTCAGGGTACTCTCCGGATAGACCGGCTCAGGCAGGCACGTTGGGCCGGTTTCGGCAGCAGACGCGTCCGCTCTACCAGGGAGACCTGGATTTCGAAGTCACCATCATCAAGATCATGTGGATTGATGATTCTGGCGCCAAGCACTATGACCGGATGACCTTCACCATGGAATTCGATGACATCGATGCCGACTACTTCATGGCCCGGTTCCAATACCGGGATTCCCAGGGAGTGGATCACATCCGGTTCTTCAGCTACGAGAAGGGCGAAGGTTCCTTCCCTGTACTGGACAGCATGTTCAGCTACAGCTATCGGGACTCCGGCAGCTACTTCCCGTTCGTGTTCTTCCGGTCTGATGACACCAACCGCACAGCTCCTCAGTACCACGACACTGAGGCCTATCAGACTACGGCAACCATGCTCGACAAGATCGGTATGGACTTCCAGGAGGTAGGCGACACGATCCACAAGAACAAGGACATCGGGGACATCGAGCAGGGCGTCATGGTGATGGCGGTACCCTGCAAAACCGACAATGAGTTTGAGCTCCACTACTTGTTCAACTTCTGGAACCGGTTGGCAACGCAGCGGGAATCCTCCCCGAACTACAACAACAACCAGCCGTTCAATGAGTACAGCTACAGTCGGGTCACGAGCTCCAATACTGAGATACTGACCATTTCCGATCGAGACTTCTCAATGCGCCTCCGGTGGCGTGCCCTGGATACTCGACTCCGGGCGGGAACAATTGGCCCAGTAGGTACCGTAGAACAAAAAGAGTCCAGCATGTCCATACAAGAGTCCTACTCCGTCCGGCAGTGGGACTCAGGCTTGGACGAATACTCAATTGCCGATCTGTTTCGCAACTTCAAGGTGAAGGGCTTCAAGATTCGCAAGCAGATTTCCGAAGCGGTCTATCAGGAAATCACCGTCACCGATCCCGGGGTCTACTACTACGTAGGCAAAGGCAAAGGCGTGACAGCCAATTTTGGGGATGACCGATTCCTGATCCCTATTGATCGGGACTTGTCTTTGGATATGCCGACATTGGATCGGGAGATCTTGTACCTCCGGTCGCTGCACTTCGTATTCAACTCACTCATTACTAAGCGGGTGAAGTGGTATCAGTCGGGCATCTTCAAGGCGATTTTGGTTATTGCCGCTATCGTGATCACATTCTTCTCTGGTGGTGCAGGTGCTCCATTGATTGCCCTTGCGGCTGCCGGCGCCTACTACACACTGGCGTATGTAATACTGGTTGCTGTGGTGAAGATGTACATCGTGCAACAAGGCTTGAAGTTGGTAGCCAAGGAGCTAGGTGCTGAGTTCGCAATGATCGCTGCAGTGGCTCTGGCCATGTACGGAGGCTACCAGGCCTTTCAGTATGGTTCCGTGGCTAATGCCCCGTTTGCAGCAGAGATGCTCTCCGCTTCCAATGGCTTGTTCAGTGCTGCGCAGAACCAGTTCACTGAGCAGATCAAGGACATCGTTGGGGAGATGGCTGACCTGACCGAGGAGTACGAAGAGAAGTTTGATGAGCTCGAGGCAATTGAAGACGACCTGAACTTCGAGTCTCTCATCGATCCGCTGGCGTTTGTGGGTCAGGTTCCCCGGACTATTTTGGGAGAACCGCCGACGGACTTTTACGATCGCACAGTGCATTCAGGTAACATTGGAACGCTGGCTTTCGACATGCTGCACAACCACGTAGAGCTGGGAGTACGTCTCCCTGAATTCGAAGACACCATAGAGGGGTTTGCCTGATGGCTATGAACTACGGCAACTACGGTATGACCGACTACACCAACAACCCCAGTAACGGGCTGTTTGGTGACATCCTGCAAGGGCTCAACAATGCCGGCGGGTCTGCACTGGCTCAACAAGCTGCCAACAACGCCTACGGTCTGGGTGATTACACCACTCAAGGCTTCATGGGTGATGTGGCGGCCAGTGGCGTAGCCAGTACCCCAGCAGCTACCAGTAACTCCTGGTGGGACAGCATGCTGGGCACTACCAATCTGGACGGCACCAAGACCAACGGCTGGGGAAGCTTGGCTCTGGGTTTGGCTCAAGGCGCCTTTGGTGCCTACAACTCCATGAAGACCTACGGGTTGGCTAAGGATCAATTGGCTGAGTCCAAGCGCCAGTTCAATGCGAACTACAACACTCAGCGTAGTCTGCTGAATACTCAGATGTCTGATCGCCAAGCAGCTCGTGTCGCTTCTAACCCGACCGCATACCAGTCTGTTGGCGATTACATGTCTAAGAACGGAGTGTGATGAATGGCCACACCAATCACTTGGCGTAATGTCGGCGCCACCGTCAATGGCGGTGGTGTTGGCTCACTCCTTGAGTCAGCTCGTCGATCTGCAGATTCCGGTTTCGGGGCTTTGCAGTCGGTACTCGACGATGCTCAGGAGACCGCGGATGCCAACCGCGAAGTCATCAAGAGGAACAATACCGCAGACTTCCTGCGGACCCTTAACAGCTACGATTCTGCTGAGGACTACCAGGCAGCGCTGGAGTCTGGGGAACTGGATCAGCAGTTGGACAGCTACGGCCGGGCCATCAATCCTGACGTGGTTCAGCAGATGTTCACTCAGGGCAGTCGGTATCGGGATCGGGATACTTCCCGCAACCTGTTTGCTGATGATCAGACCCTTCGCGCCCAACGTGGCCTAGAGGATGAGATTCAGAAGGATATTGCTGCCGGCCGCTTGGATGAAGCCCGGGCCAAGACTGAACAGCTCCAGATGAACTCGGGCGAGTTTGCCCAGTCCATCCGAGATGCTGAAGTGAACCGGGAAAAGCTGGCTCGAGATGA